>JAQFJA010000004.1:4650384-4663417 GCA_029874485.1 Naso brachycentron
GTTCATAACAAAAACACACAATTTGCTCAAAAAGACTTTATTGGCAGCAGACTACAAAAAAGTCAAATCTTATGCTCTTTGATTGGCATACGCACATTTATGAAAACGAGGTATGATTAACATATTTTAGTATACACAGCATGCTCAGGGCTGGACAGTGCAAGCATTTCAGTCACATCTGAAAATAGACATGTGCAAAGGGCATGTGTGCAACTAGTAAGTGTAACAGTTCAATACATTTTTAATGTCATAGTTTGTTTCTCAGGGTTGTCATGAACGCACCAAAAGTCACGGTATTGAACCACTGAATTAAGGATGTCTGTTGAAGAAAATCACGTGATGCAGCGGAGAGGCCTCTAGCAGCAGCTTCCCTCTAGCCCGCAACTACACAAAACCTAGTGAGTCTGCTCGAAACATGCTATGAAACCCATCAGTTACTATTTTAAAACACCAAATGGGACAGCAAGTTAGTTTTGGAAATTATACATGATAAAGCCAATGACAACATGGATGAGAACGGCGACAAAGACATGACAGCAATGAAACAGTAACCTTACTGGTTAAATACTGCGCGCCAAATCACAACATGGGTTGTGTCAAGACACTTTGCATGTAGAGTAGGTATAGACCATGTGCTATAATTAAACATATTAGAACTCAACAATTAAAAGAAATTTCAACATGTGCAACACTTTGCAATGGTGGCGAGGAAAAACTTCTTTTTAACAGCCAGAAACCTTGGACCAGTCGGGCTGAGAGAGAAAGCAAGAGATCGAGAGAAAGAGAGAGAGAGAGAAAGAGAGAGAGAGAGAGAGTGAGACAGACAAGAGCCAGACTGTGTGGATGCATAGCAACAGGTAACAACGAAAACTATGATATTAAAATGTATAACTAATGATAGTGACGGTACATGATAATATGAACTATTTGTAAGTATATAATAATATATATAAAAATGGTAAGGGCACATTGAGAACGGTTGAATTAAGTGCACGATGACAAGTGTTTTCTACGTTTGGTCATAAAAACTCAGGGCGGCTGCAGAAGTCAGCACCTTCTCATTCTCAGTAACCTGGCATACGTCAATAAAATTTGGCAGTTTTGTTCGAAAATGTCTTCTTGTATCACTTTTAATATGGAAAAACACATTATTTGATAAAATGTCTTTACGCCCTTAAGTTCTTTCTGTGCTTCTAAAAAGCAAGCATCCAGCCCTGATGTTAAAATGTTAGGATATAATGTTAAAGCTATTTTTGTTTCAGGTTCGGTTCCTGTTGATGCATACCAGCATGAAAAGTCAAGCAGGTCAGATATCCATTGTCAATCCGTCCTCCTGTTAGGCTTTTTTGTTGTTCTCCTCGTCCACCCTCTGAATGGCTCTTCTCGCCCAGTCTGTGTTCGGCTGGTAACAAATGCTTTTTCCAGACTTTGTGTGAAATCTGCAATTGATTGAGATCTGTCAATGGCATTGTAATTCTGTTTCTGCTTCTAGTTTAATTCTGACAAATATTTTCTCACAGATGTAGGTTGCCCACATATTTTGAGTTATCCTTAGTGGAACCTAGTTATGCACAGTTTGGTTAAAAAGGACTTGGAATATGAAACATTTAGGAACAGCAGTAACTCTGTTACTCTAAGTAATCCCCAGGTCAAACTGTAAGCTGTTCAAAGGAACTTTTTTTGTTTTCAGTGAAAACTGTTGGCAGTTGAATGACAGAGACACTTACTGGAAAAAAATGCTTTGACTGTTTAACTTCTTTTTTTTTTGTTAAATGCTATTTTTCCAGTATTCTAAAAATTAAAATTCCACACATTCCTATTGCATTGTTGTGGCTGCTATGAGGGATGCAGGCGTGTCAGGACTGTCTATGAGGCAACATACCATTAGAGATTCACGAAAACAAACTGTTTTTGGGAGGACCTATTTATTGCGCTCTGGGTGAGTTAATCCTTTACAAACTAATGTCACTGATGTCATTTATTTGGGAGTAGAACTGAAATGATATCAGATGTACTGTTTATCTACAGGTTTACTGTTTTTTTGTACAAGTGTTGCAAATTCATTGTGTATTGACTGTTTTGAATCTGCTTTGTAGAGTGTCCTTGGGTGGCTTAAAAGACGCCTTTAAATACAATGTATTTTATTATTATTATTATTATTATTATTATTTTCACTACACGGTTATTACTGTCTAAACAGCTAACACTAATTATATTATCACAATAAGTAAAAAGTGTGGGGGAAAATATTTTTGTCAAGTTTCATCTTTGATTTTGTTAACCATGTGAATTACAGTCATAAAATGAGAACAAGTACCAATGACAACAACATAAGAACAATAACAATTAAAGGATTTTGGCATTTCATGACAGACACCTCCTATTAAACATAGAGAGAAACACAAATGATTTAAGAGGGCATTATATCTACACGCTATGATATCAATAAAAGTGTATTGTTTACACTTTCTTAATATTTATTTATTTTTAACAAAACTCCGTTATTGTCAACACTCCTATTTAATAGTACATATGGATACTTGTCCTCTGATGAGACATAATGACCACTTACATTATGGCTCTGAGTGGACAGACGCCTTCAGTCTGAATGGTGTAACCCACAATTACTGCAATTGGGACTCTGGCACTGGCCCAGTTGCGGCAACAGCTTGCCACCTGTCCATGGGCTAAACAAGACACACCGAGACAGAAAGATTAAGTACTCTTTATTTTACCCTGCCAAACTCTCAGACAATACAGTCAATTAAAAAATCTGTTTCTTTTTGTATAATACTCACTTGCAGAGGGCATGCTCATCCACATGGTGAAGCAGAGAAGAGCGGCTAACACCAGACTGACTCTCATCTTCAAAATTACACCGTGGCTTTGTCCTTCAATGGGTGTGTACTTTACTATCTGATGTAGCAACGCCCTAAACGCAAACTGTAATAGTGCACGATCAAATAGTTCACCAACTCAGCAGCTAATGCTAGTGTAGCGTTCCGAAGCAACGGGGGCTTCTGAAGTCACTCTTTTCTAAAGACAAGAACCCGAGAACATGTACTCTTTGGAGCTAAACAACACACTCCGTTTATTTTATTTTTTTCTCCCCTTGAGAACCATAATACATCCATGTTGAGAACTCTGCCCATAACAACTGTCGCCTCTCTCTGACGTCACACTCACTGTGCCTCTTACACTAGTTTGCTCGCGAGCTAACGGCTACCTTTGTTTTCGGTGGCTAAAGCTGTTAGAAGATAATTCCTCCAAATGTTTTTCTGCGTATTGTGCAACTTTTGTTTCTAGGCACAGATGGAGGCGACGGCAAACTCGTCTCGGGCGTCTATGAAGCCGTCTTTGGTTAAATAGCCGACCAACCACTACTAGCTAACATGCTAGCTAACATAAGTAAACAATACTGGCTTTCTGCCTGTACTTCCTCTTTTCCTCCGGAAATAAACGACTTGCAGTGCATCGCCGCTGTTCTGTGCTCGTCGTGATGCGGGCGCCATATTGGGGAGGTCAAACAAAAAATAAGTTTAAAAAAAAGAAAGAAATAGCTTACAGAATACAGATTTCACTACTAAAATCGGCTGTCACTCGCTTACTTCTGAACCGACTTTCATAAAAAAAATTGTTAAGTTATGAACATCGAAAAGTGAACATAATAATGGTTACTTGTAATTGATTTCAATTACTGGAGGCAATCTCATAGGTTCTATGCAAAAACAATCTTCTACGTAGCCACAACACTGAAACACGCAGGCTCCGAATTACGAATAAGCAACAACCAGCGATGGAGAGCAACAACATTTACTCAGTAGGAGTACAACCAATAGGCAAACCTTATGTGAGTTTTTTTAATTTTAATTTTTAATTTTATTTGATCATTTTATGTTTTATTTTATTAGTATGAAGCCCTTAAAGGGACATGGACAAAGAAAGAAAGAAAGAAACGAAACGAATGTTTCACATGCACATGTGAAAGTTTTTTGTGTGCATGAGGAAACCCCCCCCAGTGTCCCTTTCTGGTGCTCCGTAGGTTTGTGTGTTGTACTGTATTACTTTCTTTCTCTGGTGGAAATGGGCTTCCATGTGAATTAGAGTCTAAGGACCACATTTTAAAATGAATTTATTTATTAGCCATCAGATAAAAAAAAGCAAAAGTTGATTAATCAGAAAAATAATAAATATCAAATCAGATAATCAGCTGATATTCAGTCAACTCACAGTTCACAGTGCAGTGATACATATAAATATGTGTAGGTGAATAATTTAATTTTACATGTGCTTTTAAAACTTAAGTAGGTCTACATTATAGCCAGAAAGTTATTTTTAATACTTCAGTACATTTAATATCAGATACATCAAAACCTCTAATCAAGTACTGTTCATATGGGTGACTTGCAGTTTTCTTTAAGTAATATTTCAACATGATATCTTTTATTTCACTCAAGTTGGTCTATGAGGGCAGCATGGAGGCTTTGTGGTTAGCACTGCTGCCTCATGGCAAGAAGGTCCTTGGTTTGATTTCTGCCTGTGGTAGGACCTTTCTGTGCAGAGGTTGCATGTTCTTCCTGTGTCTGCATGGTTCCCTTCTGTTTAGGATTATTGGTGATTCTAAATTTCCTGTAGTGTTTGTCTCTATATGTATGCCTTTATATGATGAATTGTCAACTTGTCTAGGGTGTACCCCACCCTCACCCAAAGTCAGCTGGGATTGGCTCCGGCCATCCCAAGGTTTGGTTCCTGTTGATGCAATATAGCAGGATAAATCCGGTTGGAGAAAGTAATGTTTGCTGACTGTGGTGACTCTGATTTGTCTTGTGATTCCTCAGAAACGTTTTCTCAGTTTTCTCTTTGCATTCCTTCTTCTCTGCTTTCTCTTTCCATATATGCGTTTCTTCCATGGTGCCTTTTTTGATTTGATGTTCCTTGTGTTAGACGGTATTGCTGTGATGTCCCTTGTGGTGGACACTGTTGTTGTGATGTCCCTTGCGGTTGACATTGTTGGTGTGATGTTTATTGTGGTGGACATTACTGTTGTGATGTCCCTTGTGGTGGACTTTGCTTTTGTGATGTCCCTTGTGCTGAATGTTGTTGGTGTGATGTTCATTGTGGTGGACATTGCTGATGTAGTGTCCCTTGTGGTGGACACTGCTGGTGTGATGTCCCTTGTGGTGGACATTGCTGTTGTGATGTCTGCTGTGGTGGACATTGCTGGTGTGATGTCTACTGTGGTGGACATTGCTGGTGTGATGTCCCTTGTGGTGAACATTGCTGTTGTGATATCCCTTGTGGTGGACATTGCTGTTGTGATGTCCACTGTGGTGGACATTGCTGGTGTGATGTCCATGGTGGTGAACATTACTGCTGTGGTGTCCATTGTGGTGGACTTTGCTGTTGTGATGTCCATTATTAACCCGTCTCCAATCTGTCCATCCTTTTTTTCCTTGTCCACCTTCCGAATGGCTCTTCTCGCCCAGTCTGTGTTTGGCTCGGAACAAATTTTTTTTTCAGCCTTCGTGTAAAATCTGCAATAGATTGTGATCTGTTAATGGGATCATAATTCTGTTGCTTTTACTTATTTCTGACAAATAATTCCTTAAAGGGATAGGTTATCCATGTTTCTCACAAATCTTCTTTGGAATTTTGTCATTATGAGACATTAAGAAGAGCATTTTTATGCAGAAAGGATTTCTGTTATTCCAGTGAAATAACGTTTTGGCTGCATGCTGTACCTGAAAACCTGGATGAATAAAATCAAAACTATCTATATGACTACTTTCTACTGGAGGTTTATTAAGAGATGTGTTTGTTTGTTTGCTGTTTTAAGGATTTTCTTTTTAGCTTTGGATCAACCCACCCATTAAAAATATCATGTCATTTATTTGAGGTTAGGGCTGTCACGATATCAGATTATCTCAACAAAATTACCATTGCTTAAATGATTCCGCTAACAGTTTTATCGCGATAAATAGAGAATTTGATAAAAATCAATCATTTCACTTCAATTTATCTTTAACTTTGTTTAAAGATAACATCTCTTTTTGGCAAATGATAACACTTAATATAATGAAGAAGAAAGTCAGTGACCAAGCCTTACAGAAATGTACGAAAACAACAATTACACTTCATAAACTTTCGCATAAATGCAGCCTCTGAAAAAGTGACATCTGTGAGAAATGAAAATTATTTAAGAGGGCCATATTATTTCTACACTATTTTCATGTATATATTATTTCACAGTATTAATACTTCATTACAAAAAATCACAGTTATTGTTATTACCAGTTACCATAACACTTCTGTTTAATAATACATATGGATACTTGTTCTCAGTTGAAGACCACTTACATTATGGCTGTGATTGGACACATGCCTTCGGTCTGAATGGTGTAACCCACAATTCGCGTAATTGGGATTCTGGTGTTGGACCATTTGCGACAACAGACTGCCACCTGTCCATAGGCTTAACAAGACAGAGAGAAAGATTAAGCACTCTTTATTTTACCCTGCCGAACACTACGACCATACATTCGATTAAAAATCTGTTTCTTTTTAATAATACTCACTTGCATGGGCCATGCTCATCCACATGGTGAAGCAGAGAAGAGCAGCTAACACCGGACTGACTCTCATCTTCAACTTTACACCTTGTCTTTGTCCTTCAATGGCTGTGTGTAATTCCTCTTGGCACAGTCTTACACAGATTATGTTTTGCTGCTCGGTTACAGTCCAGCTCACACCATCCGTTCATGGCTTCTTCAGTTAACAAAATTCTCTTGATGTTTCTCAAGTTATGATGTTGCTTCTTATAAAAGAGCTCACTCCCACCCTACCCCCCACCCCCCCACCCCCCCCATTCACACCCTCGTCACCATGGAGAATAGTCACTGTGGTCGAGAGTGGGGACAGGAAAGAATGAGTTCAGCTTGCAGAAGTCAAAGATGTCGAACAGAACTTCGCCGCAGTCCTGCCCACAATATACAAAGAACAAATGTAGCATCACCCAAGAGCACAAACACCTTTAGATATGTGCACACATACACAGATACTCAACACTTTCCTTTACACTCACTCTGAAAACCCACAAATTGCCACAACTTTTGTTACTGATAGTCTATGAGACACTCTTGACTGAAAGGAGCTTAAAATTTATAAATTAAATTAAAATTCAGCAGTTAATCAGTTAAGATGGGTGATATTACTAAAATATTCTTTTAGGAAATGCTTGTACCAGGTTTAACTCAAAATTTTAAATTATATACATATATGTATATGCAAAATACACACCCACAATTGTGGTTGAAAGAATTTTCAGCTCTTTCTAAAGAGTGCATGGGTTTGTAGACTGAATGACATCTGTCTGCCTGTTGGGCTTTTTGTACTTGTTTCACATCAGTATTTACAGCTATAACATTTCCAGCAGAAATCAATAACTCAAAGTGGAGTTGTTTGTGATTAATAAATTGTCATTTTACAACTGCTAACCTCTCCCAACTGAGGTGAAGTAAACATCAAAGATGCTTTGCTACAAGCAGCAACTGCAGGAACTACACAAAATGGTGTTGCAGGGTTTTTCTCATGACAGTATTCACTGTAGCATCCACATTGCTGGAAACCTGCATCATCAGCAGGTGTCTCAAGGTCACTGGTGTTTCACCCCTTAACCTGTGCACCTTGACTGAGTGGGGCAGCGAAGACAGATTAGCCCTCACCTGCAGAAGGCTTTCCAACTGTGGACTCTCAACAGCCACAGACACCTTGAGCTGGTGTCTGCTGCCAAGGCTATCTCCCTGGTGGCTTTCTTCAGATGTTTGGGTTCCAGGTCGACCGTCTGGAGGAATAGCGCACCAATGTTGCTGGGAACCCACAGCAGCTGACTTTGATTGTGAAAACGGTTGTGTGCCATCCTTTGATAAGAGCCTCATCCATCAAATCCTGGTACCTGGCTTCTTTCTGTTGGTGAGACGTGGTTAGCGTCTCCTTCCAGGGCACAGTAAGTTCAACTACTGCGATGGTTTTTGTGCTCCTGGATAGTAGAACCATGTGTGGGTGGAGGGAGGTTTCTGCCGTGTGTTGCGGGAAGATAGATTTCCTCTTTAAGTCCACTTGCATCACCCAGTCAGAAGCACACTGCAAACGGAGGGTGTGTTCTTGGCCAAAGCTCTTGCCCGAGGAGCCTTGTCCCCTTGTCTTCAGAAACTGATGGCGTCAGGTGGTGGTGCCTGGTTTCTTTCTGGCTTCGACCCACTGCTTGTTTGACCCACTTGGCGATGTCTGTAAGGACCTTATCATGCCTCCACCTGTATTGCCCTTTTCCCAATGCCGTGGGACAGCCAGTCAAGATGTGATTCAGTGTTGTTCCACACTACTTGCAAGATGGCTCTTCCTCCTTGCTCAAGATCTTTGATTGTTTGGGGTTATCAAAAGGTCAGCCACAGCACGCAGGAGGAGAATTTTACCATATTAGCAATGCTTGCACCATCACATTTAATATAATCCTTTTCTGCCCGAGTGCTCAACTCCACAAAAGTCCCTGTTCCTTTAGTCAAGCTAGCAAACTGGGCTGCAATGGATGGCTAGCATTCAATTAGTCCCTAGTTCTTAGTCCTTTCCATGGATTTTTTTGTTTGTTTGTTTGTTTGTTTTGCACTGTTTTGTATTATTTGCACAAAAAAAGCCTCTAAAATGACCACAGTAAATACAGTATACAATGTGAATTTTGCATATTTGTTTGTCCAGTTTTTATTTTTGTTTATAATATTAATACCTTGCTGCACTATACATAACAGTTATATCTGTTTTGCTCCCCTTAGTGACAGCCTCTGCATAGCCTGATTGTTTACCTGCTCTAATGCATGTGTCTCCCTCTCTCTGATTGCTGCAGCCAGCCAGATTGGGAGCACCTGGCAACCTATAGGAGCCATACCATAAAGTGCCTCCACAGGCAGTGTCTCCCTCTCTCTCCTGCCAGCACCAGCCCCACATTTGTTTATGATGATTTCCACTTGACAACACTGCATCTTACACATACACTGCATCCACACCTACATTACTGATGTTGCTCACCCACACATCCCATGTTTGTTTCATTGATTTTTACCATTTATGTTAGAATAAACAACTTATTTTGATCTGCACTCACCTTCTCCCGTCTTTTTGTCATGGCCTGCAGCCCGGGTTATGACATCATGCAAAGCAACAGAAGCAAGCAGCAAGCGGCAACAGTACAGTAATACAACAATAAAAACACATGGCAACAGGAAGCAGCAGCCAGCCTGTACTAAACGTTAACATCCTTTGATCAATGCAAACATGCAGGGTAGCAATAAGCAGTGGACAATTACCTTGATAAAATGTTGGGAAAATGGGGTTGCATTGTTCGTGTTACTGTTAGCATTGTATTATTAGTGAAATAACACCTAACACATGAGCCATGCAACACAGAGTTAAAGGTTAACTGGTACTGAAAATGGTAAAACAGGTTTTTAAAATGACGATAAGCACCTGACACATAAGCTGTGCAACAGATTTAAGACAACCACAGCAGAACAAACCTGAGTGTTGATCAAATAAAATCTTTAATGCACACTTGTGGAATTGTTAGAAACTACCATAGTGTAAATTCTAATCAATAATTTAGTTATAAAATAAATGCAGCTGTAATCAGTTAGATACTGAGAGAGAATGTGTAACTAATTACAGTCACTTATGAAAATGGTCATGATTACAGAGGGGGTTACATCTGAGTATTTTCTGGAGAAAGCTTAGACTGTGTGTTAAATTATAATGATTTTGTTGCTTTGTATGTTTTTGACGCACACAGTGTCTTCTTTTGCCATTTCCAGTCAAGGCGGTTTAGTAAAGTTTGATGCTGTTCTGATGCTTTTGATTGGTTCTCGCGCCCCACATCTGCCATTAACACTGCCTGGTTTAAATATTTCAAAATGGTTAACAGGTGAAAACATTTGTTAGAAATTTAGAAATGTAATCAAAAAGTAATCAGCTGTAATAAGTTCCATTATTTTGATAAAGTAATTGAAATAATTACATTACTTATTACATTTTAGATAGGGTAACTTGTAACCTATTTTATTTCCAAAGTAACCTTTCCAATCCTGATTTTAATTTAAGAAAAGTACAAATGTTTCCACAAAACATGACATTTGTTAAAATGCTTTTATTCAAGTCACACCGTATCGGTGAAATGAGTCTAATTTATGATGTAACAAGTTCCTCCTCAAGCTTTTTGTGATTAGGCTGACGGCTGCTGCACCTGAGGTTGTTGACACACGGCAGGTGAAAGAGGTTTTCTTGATTGGTGTCTCCCTGTCAGTAATAAAAAGGAATAAAACCGCCCAGAGCCTCCACAGCGAGTGTTCAGTCACGATGGCTTTCTTCTGGCGAGGTGCACTGCTGCTGAGCCTGGCAGCTGCCATGTCGGCGTACGCAGGTAATGCTGCAACGATTTATCATCTCTGACCGAAAAGTTATGACCTCAAAACTTGAGTTGTTTGTGTTTGTGGTTGTCTTGCAGACATGAAACTGGACTGTAGGCCTGATTTTGTGACGCTGGTGTGGACGGAGAGCAGATCCCAGGCTGACACGTCACTCTTCCGCCTGGGGAACTGTTTGCCCACCAGTATTTCAGCCAGGGATGCTGTTTTCAGTGTGGATTTCAATGACTGCAACTTCAGGAAACTGGTAAGTAGCAAACTTGTACCTGCACATTTTGCTGTATTTTTGTCAGTTGAGCAGCCATTTGTGTCTGTTGTAGGTTACCGGGGATCAGCTGATGTACACAAATGATCTGACCTACATTTCATCTCCTGATTCTCACATTCTTCCCTTCACTCACCCAGTTGTCTGTGCATATGAAAGGTGGGAAATCCAAGTTTTTTAACATCAAACATTCAGGAAAAGTGAACAAGCTGGATATTTCCACTACAGATCTTCAGATGCATGTTTAATGGCAGCACCTGCTGTTCTCAATCTGCTTTATTTTGCGCAGGCCCAAAGACTGGTACCCTCTGATTTATGACCCAGTGTTTCATACATACAGTCAAGGAGATCTAGTGTTCCACATTGGACTCATGAATGGTGGGTGTACGTCAAACACGATCACCCCGGCAACAGCAGAAATCTCAGTGATTCATAAAACTTAAAGGGGATTTGTTTTCTTTTCACATTTACACTAATAAGGATTTTTCCAATCAAACAATGTTCTACATCACTTTTATGATGATCGGTGCAGTGCGGAGAGCTGGAGCTCATTGCTGACGTCACCACCAGCCTCCACAGTGGATTCAAAGAGGCATTTCCAGAATGCTTCAAAAAAAACACAAACCCTGGTTTTCATAGATGAACTCACCCAGTGGTCAGAAGTGTGCGCTGATGTTGTGATACAAAAACGTTGCATAGTACGCTTTGAATCAAGTTTTACTTATAGAAATATTTTCAGCCGACCACCTCACAGCAGTTTGTAAACTTGTGATTTTTTTTTTTTTTCGTAACGGAGGTTGAAGACTATGTAGAAGAACAAACTCTTCCATATCTATTTTGCTGAAAGTGTTAAGTTAGGCTAAAATTATTTTTGCACACCACCACCAGTGATCAACAGAAAACTACAGACTTTCCAAAACAATCATCGTCTTTTTTTTTTTTTTTTTTTCAGCGGAGAGAGATCTATACCTCGAGGTAATGTCTGCAACTCAAAGGACTTTATAAAAAGATAAAACTCAATGCAAAGCGTGCTACGTGACAAATTGAATCCGACCATCAGCGGGCACTGACTATTTCTCATCTTTGAAAACAATGAGCTCCAGCTCTGAGCACCGCACCGTTTGTTATTGTATATGATCAGAAAAATCCTTATACTCATAAAAAAGTGAGCTTCTCCTTTTTAATAATTTATTTTTTTCTTGCTAGATGACTTCTCAGGTCCTGCTGAATCGACAAGTTTCCCTCTGGGCTCCTTCATCCCAATCAAGGCTAGCGTGGTGCAGGAGACCCATCAGCCCTTGCTGCTGCTTCTTGAGGAATGTGTGGCGGCTACAACACCAGAGCTGCGGCCTGAAAGCAGCATATACCCGATAATCACCAACAAGGGGTAGTATCGTCACACTGGCAGTGAGCACCGATTTACTCTGCTTTCTTTGTCTGCTGAGCCGAGGTAAAACAAATGTGTGCTCTTGAACCATACAGATGTCTTGTGGACAGTAAGATGTCACGCTCCAAATTTGAACCAAGGCAAAAATCATCAGAGATCAACTTATCGCTTCAAGCCTTTAGGTTTGCTCTTGGAGAACAGGTAAACTAGCATCAGTCCATAAATGTTGAATTGTGTAAACTGATTGTCTGTAAATACTCAAAACAAAACTTTTTACCTTAAATCGTGTGCATATTTCCTCTCAGGTGTTCATCCACTGCAAACTTGTGGCTTGGGATCCCATTGGTCTTGACAACACCAAAAAAGCTTGCCACTATGACAAAGAGCATGGGTAACAAGTGTCATTTTTATAAAGTACATTAATTCAGAGTTTATTATTTTTCCCCGGGAGCTGTTCGAGTTGGCCAGTTAAACATTAAGAACCATACATCTCCATTTTTAACCATTTGCAATCTGTTTGGATTCTGTTCGTGGTCTATGTCATGAAACATCTGACTGATGGGAGAGCTGAGAATTTGCTGTTTCTCTCCTCCTCCTGATCTTCATGATCTCAGTTGGGAGCTTCTGGACAACCCTGCATATAGCAATCTTTGTGACTGCTGTGAATCGAGCTGCAAGTCCAGGAGGATGAGGAGTATAACACCAGGTATTTGTACGACTTCTGCCGCATTTAACTGGACTAATTGGATTGTACTAACAGTATTTTCCCCACAGTGAAGCATGGAGTAGTACAAAAAGCGGCCCTTGGGCCACTTACCATAACTGATGTGAACTCCTAAAGTACACCAATGGTAAGCAGTTGGGGGGGTTTTTTTTGTTTTTTTTTTTTAAATTTAAAATTGTCGTACAGACTCAAAT
>JAQFJA010000004.1:4674322-4687700 GCA_029874485.1 Naso brachycentron
AATATTTTGTGACCAAAGAAAAGACAATGATCCCTAGTTGAGGGACAGAGTCCATTTAAATCCTTTAACGGGACCTAATATATTTTGTTGATATTTTTGTAAATATGTAAATTCAATTTAATATTACCAAGGTCACAGTTAAGTGAGGTTTTGTACATGTCAAAATAAACATAAAATAAGATGCCCAAATCTGCGAAACGTTTATGCTTTCAGGTAGGAGACCAGGTGCGTTGGAAAAACATAAGAAGCCATCAAAAAAAGGTTGGGAGAGAAACTGAACTGCTCCCTTCACAGTAAGTCTGACGTGCAATTTTTACCTTAAGTCAATATTGTTCAACTTCAAATTTTCAAAAAGCCCCAGTCCACAATTACCCTGTGACATGTCAGCAACACCAACAGCCCCAGGACCAACGACAGCCCTGACACAAACACCAGCGTTCCTCCTGCTGGGTGAATGTGGTGATGGCAGGCTGAAAATCAAAGGAAATGTCTTTTTTGACGTAACAAGACGGTTGTATTAATTTGACAGACATGTGAGCCTCCTTTCATATTGAACACACTCGGGGAACACATCCTGACAGTAACATAATCAACTGTCAGGATGTGTTCCTCCTGCTGTCAAGGGTGAATGTAGCGATAGCAGGCTGAAAATCACAGGAAATGTCTGTTGTGGGGTAACAAGTCAGCAGTATAACTTTGACAGATGTATGAGCTTCCTTTCAGGGGAACATTATGTGACAGTAACTTTATCAGCTGCCAGGATGTGTTGATGCGGCTAAAATGAAGTTGATTTTAAGACAAAGTTAAACCTAAACTGCTGTCTAATGATCCACAATTTCTTTTGACTTTTTCTCTGTAAATTGCAGTGGAAGTGAAGTTGTTGGGACATAAAAAAAAAACCTTCCAATATAATTTACTCTTAACAGCTAAACTAAAGTGGACATCAGACATCTCTTGTGGGCAAATCACGCACTTATGTTACTAAGTTTAAGAGGAAACAACAAAACACAAAGAATAATATGGTTTATATGTCCAGTTATTGTGCTTTCTGAGAACACATATTTAGCCTATGAAATCGCATTTATGTGACTGAGTGCACATTTCTGTCAAGTCTACAATCCTCATGACAAAAACTTCTTTTTTTTTTTTTTGTAGTTATTTACTGATACAAATGACTGTATTTGGTTGTGTTAACAAAGACATATAAAACACAACAAACAGGTTCTGACATTTCTTTCTCTCCTATAATACACATTCTACAGTCTGAGCGCTCTCCACAGGACCTCTGTGGTATAAAACACAGCATGTCGGGGGTGAACTTTTTGTGAAGGCGCGCACTTCCTTTAGTGTTCAGAGAGGGGCGGGGCTTAAGTGAAACAGATCTCAACAGGGAAACTGAGGTCGATATATTAACGCGATCAGTCAACTATGTTGCTGGTGTCAGCTGGAGGCTGTAGGTGGTCTTTGGTTAAAATGACAACAATTCACACACGATGGCGTTACAGTTTACTAAAGATATGTGTAGCCTACGCACACTAATGATACTGATGGATCATAATAGTTAAAGAAAGCAGACATTAACATAAAATAGCGTACTGAATTTTACAAGGATATGCTTTTTTTTATTGTTGTATGTATGGAGGCTGTTCGGTAACCTCAGAATTTATCTATGTATATTTATAGTTTTCTGATTCGACGATGGAGATATTTTTTTGTGTTTTATAAGGATACAAAAATATGTGACATAAATGCTAATACAATCAATCTAATAAACTAGATTCAAAGCTCTGGAGCTGTATGAATTAATATTGTTACGTGTGTATTTGAAGGCCCATTTGCTCACTTCAGTAACAGCATTAGCAAAGTGACCTTACTAAATTTTAGTATTTGTTCTAGCCTGCTTCTTCTGCACTTGTCGAAGTTTAAACCTCATGCACTAAACATCGTGTTCTACACGTGGTCATTTCACTGCTGACTACAGTGCTGATGTTTATATGCTTAATAATTAAGAAGCTGTGGTGTGATCTCCCTAACTACAGGCTTAGCCAGAATCATGGACCATGTAGTGGAAACACTTTGGTACTAAAAAAAGAAATGATTAGAACCGGCTGCTTGCCAGGGTGAGCATAAAACGTGGCAGGCGTAGGAATGAAGGGACGACAACTGACAGCCAGGAGAGATAAGGGACCTGAGTCAGGAGGAACTTTAGGGAGGTGTAATCAGTTACACTCCGTCCTGAAAGTAAACAGAAAACAAAATATGAGAATAATGCACATTTGAAACATATATATATACATATTAAAACTCAATAAAATAGATAACACAAACTTACCATCAATATCTTGAATCCCATAGCGTCTTGCCAAGTCACAAGTCATGAGTACTTTCCCCGTCAGTGACATCAGATTTTTATCTTTCAGGCAGAAAGAAACAGAAGCAGGCTTAGTTTACAAACTGATATATCTAAATAAATCAGTTGAACCAGCAAATACTTAACAGCATTAAAGTCAGTTTCTGAAAGCGATTAAACAGCACGTGCAGATCAAACATGAAACACAGTTACACAAGCGCTCACTTATGTAAAGCTTCTCTGGCTTTCATCTCAGACCTCATTTAGCAATCTGACTGTAACATTAATACCATCTCATACAGTATAATCCTACCTTTGGCCAGGTTGACTATGCAAATCCCACTCAGTTCTGTGGTTTCTCCACTGGCAACCGCATCTTTTAACTGAGGAAAAGAAAATCCAGATTTGGTAAAAAACGGATGTATCTACAGTGGCTAAGAATTTGCTGTCAGTGAAGAGTCTACCTTTGGGTCGACACCTTGTGGTGCATCTTTCTCCAGTAACAACTGAGACACCAACTCTGTTTGCACCGCTCCCGGCCAGAGGCTGACAGATGCCACTCCTCTGCTTTTAAGCTCAACAGCCATGTCTGCTGCCAGCCTGTCACACTGGAAAAACAGAACAAAATATTTACAATGCCACAGAGCTAATACTGAACTCTAAAGTTTATGTACTTGTGTTAAATGAGTTTGGTTTTGATGACCTGGGACGTAACAAGAGAAGAAACTTACTGCAGCTTTACCGACGCCATACGGCACATTGAAGAGGTACCGCAGCCCCCCCATAGACGAAATGGTTACGATCAAACCCCGACCTTGTGCCACCATCAGCCGGGATGCATAAACTGAGAAGTAGTAGTGGCCCCTGTCAGGTAAATTAAATGGATTTTAATCATAAAATTTCCCCCAACTCAGTTTTAAACGCCTGTAATGAAGAGCAAGTGAATTCATCTTGAATTTACGGTAAATATTTGACATTGTGTTTCACATCACTTCCGTTTTTTTTGTTTGTATTCTAAGAGTTACCACTGACTGGGGAAATTCCCACTGAACATAAAACAAAAAACTCAAAAACAAGTTGAGCAATGTCTGGACATCTGATATTAGACACAGAGATGATTAAATAGCTCGCTGACAATGACTCAGTTGACTAATCAGACTTGACTACACATAAAAAATGTACCTGAGGCCCGTGTCGTTGACAGAATCCCAAATGGACGGATCAGTTTCCCAGAACTTTTTCCCCATATTCTCAAAGATAGCCTGGAATAACAAATATCCACAAGAAATTCTATTATATTACATGTGCAATACAACAAGTAATGTTTCACAACAGTGTAGTTAACCTACCTGTACTCCAGCGTAGGCATTGTTAACCAGCATATCCAGCCTGCCATTCTGTTCACGTTTAATCCGTGCAAACAGTTCCTCGATGTCGCTGTTTTTTGTAGAATCACAGATAACTGGCACACAGTTTCCACCCCTCTCCTTCACCTGTGCTGAGAACAAACACGTTAACTCTGAACTTTAGAGAAAAAAAACCCTAACCGAAGAACTAACTCTAAATTACTACGAGCAGAAAAACATTTTAATCCATGCAGCAAACATACACTGGAGGGACGAATTGCCTTTTTTGAAAGCTAAACCAACAGATCACAAATGGACTGCACCATAATGAGCAAGAGATAAGATCGTGGACGTTGCTTTTGTCCCTCCAGCCACTATCTGTCTGTCACAGCTCATATCTCAAGCCCAGAAACTTCACCTCTGCAGCGGTTTGTTTCAGAGTCTTCTCCTGGCGCCCTGTGATGTAGACGGTGGCTCCGGCTTCAGACAGCTGCAGAGCTATTCCCCTGCCAATACCTCTGGAGGCACCTGTCACCACACACACCCAGCCAGACAGGGACATTTTCTCTGAGGGAGGAAACAAGACAACAAACCAGTGAGCTCAAATACACCGTGGAAACTAAAGTCAAACAGACAAACAAAAACCTCTACCTGCTGTCCATAGTTCACTGGAAATCTGAAGGATTTTCTTGTTGTTGTTTTTTCAGACTAACACAACTCTGCTTAGTTTAATGAGTATAATTTAACATTAAGTAATGCAGCTGAAGGTTGACACTAATGATTATGTAGGTTAAAGAGTGATATCGATGACCAGCAGCTTATCAGTGATCAGTTTGTCATAGCCTACCATAAGAAAAGTGTGTAAACTTTGGCACAGTTTACAGCTGCAAAAGTAAACTCAGACAATAAAATGACATAGAAACGTCATTGTTAAGTTACATTACAAGACGAAATACAACATCATAATGAACAATAAAAAAAAAGTTTGCTCTTGACTAAGGCCTTCAATACACTATAAACGTCTGGTCAGTTTGTCGTTTTTTGAGAATTAAAAAAAAAAAAAAACATCTTATGTAACGAGCTCGTTTTTTCGTGATAAAAACAAACTTTCCCCCACAGGTTTTCAGTTTTGCTGTAGTTAAAGTTTAACTAACGTCTCGTTAACGTTAAGGCAAAAATCTTTCATAACGCGCTTTGGCTGAGTCTTTAAATACACTTTTCGGAGGAACTGATGCATTAAAATATCAATACCTTAATCCACAGGAAGGTTCTGCAAGTCCCAAAATAATTCTTCGGAGGAAATTGACACCGAAACGTTTTGTTACGAGCTTCACGGCTGATTTATGAAATTGTTATGTTATCATTCGGTTATTTGCCTCTGGCAGGCACCGTTTCTACCGTAACATCGCGAAAAAACAATCAAAGATCGGCTGTTGAGGAATCAGTCGCACTAACTTCCGCCTTCGTTTCATTTCCGGTTTAACGAGCGCGCCTCACATTTGACCCAAATGATCAGAAGGGATCAATAAAAGAGATGTTATTTTTAATAAGTGAACCTCTAATCACTGTTTAAGCGTTAAACATCTCTTTAGACATTTGAAAAATAGTGTATTACTACTACAACTAATGATAATAATAATTTTTTATTAGAAGTAGTAGTGTTACAAATAATACAGGTGTCTTGTTTTCGATCCATGCGCTATGTTTTTGTTTGTTTGTTTGTTTGTTTGTTTTTGTTAGGTCTTCCAGCTTCAATAGGCTACAGCTGTTGGCTGTTGTGGTTAAGCGGACAGCAGTTTAAATAGGCCGGAATCAGTGAACTATCTTGCTAATGACAGTCGGAAGTTGGAGGTGGTCTTCGGTTGAATTTATAACAGTTGTCACATGATGGCGTTGTCGTCTCCCTAAAAATGTGAATTCTTTACACACTCATGATTCTGATGGATCATAATTGCCAAACAAAGTAGTAATCTGTTGAATTTTGCAGGAACATTCTGTCTCTGTTTGTTTCCTGCTTTGTTGTACTTGGGGAGGCTGCTCAGTGGCCTCAGACATAAGCCTTTATTATTTGATGGTGAAGACTTTTTTTTTTTTTTGAAAAGGAGGAAAATGAAAATAGAGAGATAAATGACAAAGTTGTGTGTATGTGATTCAAACGACAGAATGCCTGAATAAACATTAATATGCTCACTCCGCATCAACATTGTCTTGACCTCTCCCGTTCAGACACCAAAGGCGAGTAACTATCTCACTGAGCTTTCTGCCAGACGTGAAGCCAAAGATGGCTTCACACTCACTCACCATGGCTGCATGTAGCACATTCCAAACATCAACTAGAGGCTGACAAACACTCAAGTAAAAATTCCTAAAGTAAAACTACTGGGCTGCAGAAACCCTGAAGACAAAACTGTGCATAAAATCTAATAGCTGAGCTGAATGAACCTGTGGAGAATCGTGCAGAAAGGACAGAAAGCAAACCAGGAGATCCTAGGAGAGAGAGGGAGAGAGAGAGACACTGAAAGCAGACAGATATTTGTAGCCTTGGAGGAGCCTGCAGGTGCCACCACATTATCTTAATGACCCTCCCTGACTGCAGCTCCTGCAGGCAGAGGCCTGCTGAGCCACAACAGAGAGAAGGGGAGGGCTCGTCACTCTCTGTTCTTACTGACTGCAATGGTTCACATGAGGACAGAATTCAAAATACTGTCAAAAATCCAGTCTTTGAGATAAAACGTTGAAATTTACCACACATAACTACCATGACGTCAGAATCGTGTCATTTATTTTCATTGATTTAAGATTGAAGATTTATTTAGTGAGAATTTACAGTAACTGTGGACAGCGCTGTTAATGTTAAAACATTTTAATGCGCTGTAGGCTCAATCTAGAGCGTTTGTGTGGGACTGTCTGAAGATGCCCTGCAGCAAGTTTGGTGTCGATTGAGCAAAAAATGTGGGAGCAGACAGGTTTAATTAGTTTTACATTGTACAAAGGTTTCTTCTGGGACTACATTTTAGTGTAAGTTGTGAAGCTTTAGCACGTATGGATGATTTATTATGCATTTTTAAAGCTGGTCGCCGTGGCACCACCATTAGGACTATTGGCTTGTGTTTGCAGCTGATGAAGTTTGGCATGGGACTGGACCTGTGTGCCAAGTTTGGTTTATTTTCATGCATGGGGAGTGGAAAAATTCCTCAGAAGAAGAAGAAGAGGAAGAACACTGACAAAACTGGTCCTTAGTAATAGTATTTGTTCTGGCCTGCTTCTTCTGCAATGTATGTAGTTTAAACTTCTCAACATTGTGTTCTGCACATGTGGTCATTTCTCTGCTGACAACAGTGCTGGTGTTAGTTTGTTAATGACTGAGAATCTGTGGTGCGATCTCCCTGACTGTGCATTCTTCTTGCCACTGGAGTGATGTTACTGCAGTCAGCAGTTTTTCCCCTGTCCTACAGCGTGTGTTGCTAATTTTCATTTTTTATTACTTCCAGTGTGACTGTTGACACTAGAGTGACCAGAAAAAAATGGGTGAAAATCAGGACCGGGGATTTGGAGTTGGGTGTGGTCATGTGGTCACAATGACCAGTTAAACACATGATAGTCAAAACTCAACACTATAATTATTTTAATTCATAAATCTTGCATCTCGTGTGGTTTAATTTCCCTTCATAATGGTTTAAAAAAATAAACAAAGTCTTAAGTGACCCTCGCAGTAGCCATTTTCGCGGCACAAATAATCAACAGCCATTTTTCAGAAAGACACAAACTGCAGCACCCAGTGCAGAACCAGCTGCAGGGTGACACCACAACAGTCACTTTTTAATGTTTTATTAGGCTGAAATTACTCAAAACTTACTAATTTTCGGGACAGCCAGGACAGGATTCAGGATTCATTTCAGTTTTTCAGAATATATGGTCACTCTAGCCGACACACGTGGAAACATGTAGCTACTTAATGAAAAGGGTTTCTATTTTCCAAACTCATAGAATCCTTAATTAAAGGGACAAATAAAGTTTATTTCAAGCATACCTTGTACACGGTTCCTTGTTGTTTTGTAAAAGCAATGTAATACTGGATGAGCGTTGTCCTAAAACACAGCTCTGCCAGTCCCATTCTGATGCCAGATCTCTGTAGTGTCGAAATGATTTGGCTTGTGTCCCTAAATAAAGCGTTTTGGTATGCCAAAAAAATCAGTGTTGACACACACACTATAGAAACTTTGAAGCAAATCTTATTGGTGGATTCCACACTGGACTGTTGTTTGTTGAAAATTAGGCTGATGTCGTGGTTAACAGAAAAAATGCTCTCTATAGGTTTTGATCTTACACATTTTGTTACCTGATATTTGAAAACTAATGGAACCCAGCCCCAACCCGGTTCCATGTTTTTACTGGAAACACTTGTTTGCTCTTGTTTGATTTTGTTTGATTTGTTAAATGACATTTTTGTGTCATTCACCTCTGTTTTAGTGGAATTGAGATAGTTATCACAAAACGGCAAAGTGACAAACCTCAAAAGCTTGAAGTATGTTTGTCTGTAATTAAGGAGACGTTACTCAAATTGTGGTTTTTGTTATATTTACGTTTTGGAAAGATTGGCCGTATTGATGCCCAGGTTTCACGACCATTTCACCAGAAAATTTCTGTCGTGACACTGGAAAATTGTACGTCTTCTGATGAAGAACAAGTAGCTTCACGATTCAATGGCATGCAAATTCTCTTTTATCTGTTCGGTCTCCGGTCTATGTAGTTGAAAATTCTAGAGATGTTTTCTGTATACTGTATACGTTACAGTTTCAAGTCCTCATTGTTGGAGCTCAGCAACTTCTGGTTACTGGCATGCCATTTAAAAAAAGTGCAGAATCAAAAACAATTAGGCAATTATGTCAACACATCAACCTTACGGGAAAGGCGCTGGAAGAAGTCCAAAACAAATTTCAAGCCAAACTAAGCAAACAGTGACTCGTGGCAGAATACACACAAGTAACCTCTTTACAGTCCACGCAGCTCTTTTAAAGTGTGAAAATATTGGCTTTCACAAAAAATTAATTTTATTTTTCTCATGTTTTGAAGGAACAGTCGAGTATTCACGAAGGACAAAAAATGACACAAGTATAAATAAATAACTAAATAAATGCAAAAATAAATAATTAAATACATAAATAAATGGAAAACATAAAGTAAATATCCTCCCCCCCACCTCTAATTAAAAAGTTAACCATGTGCAGCAACAGGAAAAACATGTGAACAACATGTTGTAGTTACTGGGCAGGGGGAAAGTAACAAATTATATTTACTCAAATTACTGTCATAGCTTTTTGTGGACTTGTATTACTTATACTAAAATTTAAATGCACTTTTAATTAAGTACATATTGTAGGAAGTAGCTGTGTTTTGCTACATTTTAAATAGCTTCAATTACAAAGTAAAACAAAAAACTGAAATGATAAATTACTCCAAGGTTTCTATGAACTGGTGCTGCAACTGTGTGTCAGTAACTGTTCATCTGATTGGCTCTGGCCAACTAACCAAAGCGCCAGAAGGTGAACAGTCAGTCGCACACACCCACACAGCAAAGGGACGTTGGCACGCAGAGATGGAGACGGATGGAGGTGGAGACATGATATTTCAACCCCCCTCTAAACTATCACTGACCCAAGTACAAACACACCCAGTGTAAAAACACGCGGGGAATGTTTTAATCATTAACTCAGTATAAATAGATACATTTCTCAGTTTCATCTTGTGCAGAATTTGCTGCCACAATTTTAGGTCACAGCAGCTAAAAATCTGAGTTAAATGAACTCCTCCATAGGTTGATAGACTAAATGGAGTCAATGCTGCACACATTTTATTTTTAAACATTGTAAAGTGCAATGTTCTGTCTGTCTCCTCCTGCTGGGTTTTTGTTTATTCCTGATTTCTAAATGTTGGCCTGCTGGCACTCTGACCTTGATTGATCGCTCATGACTGTTTGCTGTAGATAAATCTGAGCGACTGCAATACTCTAATTAACTAGAAATCAGACTTTTATTTTTACTTTTTTTAAAATTTAAAAAAAAATTGTAATTAGCATTAGTGCATAAAATGTTATAGCTGTAAAGGTGCTCCAAAGTGACATGCTTTTAACTCTCTGTAAATATTGACACTGGCTCAGTCCACCTTTTTTTTGGGAAGCCGAGACCTCCCCCACACATCAGTCAATCATTCAGTGGTGTATAAAAAAACTTCTGAACTGCTGATAGACAAAGGATACGTTTTGTGACACGAGGCAAACAGCGTAATGGCGGTAAGTTCTTACCTCCTTTGGATTCCCCTCCTCTCCTGTGTCTTCCAAACCTCTGACAGCTCTCGAGGTAAGGAGCAGCAGACACAAATAAAGTATATTTTAAACTCTGACAGTTACATTGGATTACATGGGTTGTTACTCTTGTCTTTTGTCTGTTTTCTCAGTCAGTAGTTTAGTTGGCAAGACAGAACATTCAGATGTGGCTCACATCCTTTCAGGGATCCCAGTGAGTCCTCCACACGTTACATTGTCAGGAAAGATAAATACATTAAAAAGCAATTTGGGCAAATCTCACAACGCTCTCTCTTCTAACCTGTCGACTTCAGATAAACCTACCGCAAGGAATTGATCCCAAGAATATAAATGTTACGGTATGTCAGTGTGATGTAATCAACTTTAAACTGTTATCACTTAAAAATATTCACTTTTTTTTATTCACTATATTTTCCCCCCACAGACAATCACCATAAAAACTTGTACTGGTAAGTGGTTCTTTATACGTCATGCAGGTCAGGTTATTTACAGCACACTACAGTAATTATATTAATCACAGTAGGTGGAATAGATAATGCAGCAGTGATTAATGAACAATTAAAGTGACAATGTTGTGGTAGTAAGGAAGCGGCCTTTCGATGTTATTGGTTTAACATCAGTGTTGTGGACAGAATGCTGGTTAAAGTAAATAACTCCAGTGCATATTTATTATTAGATTTAGGCTGAGACTCTCACACTATATGAACACACTGTGACAATGTGAGTCGACATCTGACATCACTAATATGCAATGTCAGGTTTGGAGGAACATCTGGCGCTGCTTAAACAGCAGCTGGAGCAGAAAACGCTGCATAACAACCAACTAAGTGAGTATTCATCCTGCTAAAAAATTTGAGGTCGATCGCAATTTAGGACTTTTGCTCTGCTACATTATTTAATCCTCCCACCAGATGATGAAACCTTTGAGTTGAGGAGCGAAGTCAGACTGCTGAGAGTGCAGCTCGCCACATGCAGTTCGACAGCCTCAGCTATTACCGGCTGTAAGCGTTTGACAGTAAATCACATTGTACATACAGTGTCTGGCACATGTTCATATAAACATTTAACTTTTTGTTGTTGTGATTGCTCGACAGCTTATCAAACCCAGCTGCAAAACAAAATGAAACAGCTTCTGGGGACTTTTGATAGCGAAGCCTTTCAGAGTAAGTTTACCTGATGAAGAGCTGAACGTTTCATATTTATTTAATGTTCTGTAACACAATTTCTGTAGATTTTTTTACATTATGACAATGCATAATTCCAGTTTAATCTAATATAAATGTGTTTGTTTAGTTCTGAAAATCATTACACTTACAAGGGAGGTGCAAGCATTGCAGAAGAAGCTAACACATGCCACTAATTCTGCTACAAATACTGTTGAAAAGACAGGTGAGTGTTGCTTCACTGCTCAACATCTGGAGGTAAACACTTGTGTTTTATTTATCTTTAAATGTTTGAACTTGGTTACAGCTGCTTGATATTTTTCTTCACTTAATGTTAATTTTGTTGGGAGCTTATGTGAGAACGGTGCTATTAGCATCAGCTCCATGTCTTTAAATAAATCCAATATTTGAATTTGTGTCTCACAGTGTTGCAGAGGGAGCTGCAAGAGAAAACCAACGAACTGAATTTAAAGAAGCAGCAGATTGAAAGAAGCAACATAAACTCAACACTGAGTAGGAACCTTTTGGTATTTACCAGACATTTGTAGAACAGTTGTAAGCAGCGTGAAGTGTCAAGGATCTCGAGTAAAGATGTCTTCCATTTTGATCTGTACAAATGTTCTTAATAAGCTATACACAATAGCTGTTGGTTCTCATTTGGCATTTTTGTGCATTTTCAGTTTTTCAGATCATCTCCCTCCAAAATCGGATCTGGGATTTGGAACAGGCAAAGTCAGGAAGAGGAGATGTGGATGTTCTTAGACCGAACAAAGCAATTCTGGGTAAAATTCTGCCCACTTGACCCAAATACTTACACGTTCAGCTACAAACCCATTTTCAAAAAAATGAGGTGCTGTATAAAAATTTACACACGTGAAACAAAGATATAAAACGATGGCAATCATTTGGAAACAAACTTGCGGTCAACACTTTACTCAAGTGCCCGAGTCCATCATGTAATATCATTGAAGCGAATGTGTTTGTTTTGGTTTTTTTAGTAATAGTGAACCTGGCGTCATCTTTGCTTGTAAAAAGCACTATCACCTGTTACCAGTGACCTGGATCATATGTGGATTGTTCCAAAC
Organism: Naso brachycentron; assembly: GCA_029874485.1. Taxonomy (NCBI): domain Eukaryota; kingdom Metazoa; phylum Chordata; class Actinopteri; order Acanthuriformes; family Acanthuridae; genus Naso; species Naso brachycentron. The sequence goes on from JAQFJA010000004.1 coordinate 4,686,589, forward strand.
GGGTGTTGCCACTGTCCCAGTTGTCTTGAAATGTTTTGCTAGCATCAAATTTAGAATAAGCATCTAAATATGTATAAAAATCAACCATGAGTTGAAATATTAAATCTTATATCTTTGTACTGTTTTTGATGAAGTCCGTCAACAACAGTTTTTAAAAAAAATCAAATTCTGTTTAATGTTTCACAAAACTTTTTTGAAATTGAGGCTCTCTGAAAATTGCCTGTCTATAATTCATGCAATAAATTTGGAGCATGACAATATAGCATTTGAGACAAGAAATAACACATTCTGTCTTTTACAAATAAAAAAGTCAAATAAATCAAGTGTATCATGGCCCAGTTATGCACTCAGTGTTGGGCTGGGCAATATATTGATTTTATTGATTAATTCTAAGTTGCAGTTTAGAGAGTTTTTTTTGTTGTTTTTTTTTAAATGAAAATCAATTTTCTTTTTCCAGGTTTGTGTTTGGTTTCAGAAGCCTCAGAATTATATTGTTTTTAATTGGTCAAATTACTGCAGGCTTCAGTGCACATGTAAACAACTGCCACTCCCCTGAGGTGACACAGTGCACTTTAACCCCAAAAGGGAAGTTCAGTTTGCTTTTGTTCATTTTTACTGTCAAAATAAAAGTAGTAAAGAGTCTTTTCATTGGTCTTTTGTTTTCAAAAAGAAAGAAAAAAATACTAAAACCGTTAATCCAGTTTGCTGTGAGAAAATCTGATATTTTATTTTTAGCCCAGCCGTAACTCAGGGGTTTTGCTGCGACAGTATGAGCAGTAGCTTATGTGGCTAATGTTAGCGAACTGGCTAAGTGTTTAGCGTGATCTTAAAAGTTACAACAGTTTTCTTAACGTTTAGCATTGGCACTTTGGTTTGGCAGAATCCATCTTCAAACTTAATGTTTCTGATTTGTTCTTTGTTTAATTAATTACACCTCATCATCTCTAGAGCAACAACTGGACAGTAAGATCAGCCAGCTGCGAGGCACTGATGATAGCATCTCGGCGGGTCAGTACATCTCTCCTTATCTGTCAATATTTTCTTCATGATTAACAAAGTTATAGTTTTCTTATACATTTTCTGACACGTATTCTTTTGCGTGTCCTCTCAGT
>JAQFJA010000004.1:4740986-4754099 GCA_029874485.1 Naso brachycentron
TTCCTGTAACCAGCTCTACTTGCATGCATACTTGACCGTGGCTGAGGAAAGACAGCTGGCCTCATCCACTTGCCCTGTCTTCCTGATTGATGTGGGGAGGACAGGGAGCTTTGGCTGTCATAGCAAAGAGCAGAGATCATGACTGCAAGGAACGGGACACACAAATGCCTACTGACATACATAAATGCTGTGTAAAATCAAATCAGTAGCAGCATTTTTTTTTTTTTAGTAAAATTCTCTTATATACAACTGAGCAAGATTTTGTTTTTCCAAACATTTTCTTTTAATATGGAGTTACTGAAATTACAACTTACAACAAACAGACATAGACTTTTGATATATAGAGTAACTTAGAGTTTTAGTAAATGAAAAAGATTTACGGATATTTATTTTGGACCAAACAACAATCACAATATTCACAGAGGTGAAGGTCAAAAGTCACACATGACCATGTCCTCACTGGGCTCACAAATACTGCAGCTGTGCTTCTAGTTTGACAGGACAATACTGTGAAAAGTAAAACACGATGACATGATTGAGTAGTTTATCTGAACCACAAGATGGGGGACAAAGACTTAATATTCCCCACAGACACACATTCAATTTGTTAGCCTTGTTTGCTCTTGCAAAACAGTTAGGGAAATTAGGGAAGCAAAACAAGCAAGTAATTTCTTTATATTAGTTTCCTTTTTAGCTCAAGGAAGGAGTTGTTTAGATATGAAACAGACATAGGTCAGAATGTATTTGCAAAGAGTTTTTCTTTTGGTTAGCATGGACCCCATTTTGTGCCAGTTAGATCAGATTTGGTACAGGGCACAACATGATGAGCCACAAAGTGTTTGCATACTGACATTAAATTATTTCAAACTATTATTTTGATGTAATTCCCTAATCTCATATTTGTTCAGAAGTGGTAAACCTTACTAACTGCAAATAGCAAAAAACAAAAAACAAACAAAAAAATCCAACGACAATTATTTGACTCACACTTGATATGAAACATTGATACAACAGAGATACTCTTTTTTTGTTAGAATGCGCATCAAACTATTGGCAACTTCAGCCAGATAAAGGTACTGTCACATTTTATCAAACCCAGCAAAGACTGGATTCCCTTTTATACTTCTAGATCATTTTCACCTTTATTTGTACAATAGTTGTCTCTTTTTTTTAACACGAGACCAAGCTGGTTTACTAACAATTTTCACAAACAAGTCACTGACTATCCAACTGATGCTACTTGAAATGTGTTAAGAAAGCAGTACAATGCAAATTCCAATACAGTTTTACCAAAAGATAAACATTCATTGAAAACACCAGAACATTTTCTAGCCAATCAACGCTCACTCAACTTATGACCCTTCATTAGACTCTTCCTCAGCTTCATCAGGGTCTCTTGAATCCATCTGACATTGAACAGGTGATTTTGCAGACCGTGCTGACTCATCCTCTCCTTGGCTGCCCATGGCTGGATCATCAGTTGTCTCGTTACTAGCGTTGAGAAAGGTTTGGTACTGGTTCCAGAAGCCTGCTGAGCTTCTGGTGGCAGGTATGTTCAAAGAAGTCATGGATCTAGAAGAGGGAAGTTGGTCAGTGGAGGATCGACTACTCCGGGCTGGTGGACGTGTTGTTTTGGTTACCACACCATGGTGCTTCATGTGCCCCTGGGAACATGAAGGGTTAAGGTTAAGTATAACGAGCAGACACCCAACTTTTTACAGTGTAAAGTTGAAGTTCACAATATGACTAGTGAATGCAGGCGATCTCTTTATGATGCACACGGACTAATAACACAGACTAATAATTGAACACAGTGCAAGTCTTCTTTAGTTTCCATTATGAAGATGCTCATTGTTAAAAATATTTGTTGTAAGACGCGGTTCTTACTAAAGCTGTGAAATATTGTTTTACCCTCTACAAAGTTGTAAAACACAAAAGTATTGTACTATAAAATATTTCCTGTCAACATAATAATTCATCTTTTCAAAAAAAAATTTGTTTTAATTCAAATGTTTTTTTCCTCACCTTTAGTCCACTCCGACTGGCATACTCTTTTCCACACTCAGCACAGCAATAAGTCTTCTTCTCAGGACGAGACATTGGAGATGGGAGGGTTGGAGCAAGGCTGATAGGAACAGAAGCATCCAGTTCTTGACTTGAAGCCAATCCACTCATCTTAACACCTTCCATCTGGTCTTCCCTCCCATATGAACTAAAATGAAAGCTCTGACGTGTCTCCCTCACATAACTGGTAGCCCTGTGTGATGCATCTCTTACTTCAACGCTATCAGTGTCAGCAGTCTCCAAAGTAGATGTTATTTTGGGGTCCTCATCAGGCACAGTTGCTTGGTCTTGCTTTGGTGTTGCTTGTGGAGGAGACTGATATTTCTCTTCTCCCATGGGTTCAACTGATTGGGGTCTTGGGGAGACTGAGTCTGATTCAAGGGTTGGTGTTGCAATAACATCAGGAACATCTTGACTCTGGATGAGGTTTGAGGAAGAACTGGGACAGGTATAAGTAAGGGGGGTATCAAGGTCAGGTGTGCTTTGTAAGTCCTCTAGGTCTGATCTAGAGCCAAGGAAGGCATTGCAGGAGGTAGATGCTTTATCCTCTCCACAGTCCACTACCATTTCATTAGATGACGCTGCCGTTTTGGTAATATTTGAGGAAATTGCTGAGGGGTTGGATTTAGGAAGATGGACATCGACAGTGTCTTTTCGTTCAACTTGGCTGTCTTTGCCAATTGGGGAAGTTTGGTCTGTCTGCTGAGAGGTTGGTAGGGGTGCACTGACACAAAGAACAGGGGGGTCTACAATGCCTGGTGGTGGAGTTTGTGTGGTGGAATTCATGAAGGGATCAGGACTAAGGTCAGAGGGGGGGATGAGGTCCGGGCTGGAGGACCGAGACTTGCTGGGATTTTTGGTGAATTCAACTGATTTCAGACTGCCAGGAACAGGGACTGAACCAACTACTGGAGTTGGAAATTGTGAGTTTGGGGCTGGGCTCTTTGAGTGGCTTGCTTGAGAAGGCATTTTACTAGGTGCAGTATTTGGGTCCATGGACTGGGACTGAGATTGTGACAAGGGTTCAGCATTAGATTCAGCTGGCATCTCATGTGCAGAATCCTCTGTGCCATCGGTCGGCAACTGTCCACCAAGGTGCATACGGATGTGGTGCTGGAGCACTAGGGCATTTGTGAATTTACGCTGGCACAGTGGGCAAGAGTTCTGGACTCGTGCACTGGATGGTCGGGCATGATGGGTGGCCAAATGTGACCGCAGGCTGCCTTTTGTAGAGAAGGATCTGCCACATATCTTACATGGAAAAGGGCGTTCTCCAAGGTGGGTAGCTTGATGTAGACGCAGTGCTCTGGGACAACTCAGCACCCGTAGACAAACCCCACACTGATTGTTGGTCAGACTGCCAGCTGGACCTGTGATGTTAAGTGATGGTAGTATGCCACCTGCCATGGCCCTAGCTCCATTGACATTCATGCCTAGGGCAGCAACCATCTCATGGGTGAAGTTCGAAACAGAAGTGGAGACAAGAGTTGAAGATGGTGGGGAAGCCATGACATATGTGGTAGAAGTACTGGCATTTGTGAAATGACTGCTGGCAGGACTTGTTGAAGAGGTAGTGGCACTGCTTGATAACATCTCCAGCATGGAAGAGGAAGTAGAGGAAGAACTCCATGAAGAAGAGGAGTGGAGAGGCACCTTCTCTAGCTTCTCCACCAGCCTCTGCAGCTTGGAGGTTTCAGATGTAGGAGTGGAGGTTGCCACTGTGGAAGGCAGGGAAGATGAAGAGGTGGTGGGCGGACCTGGGACTTTAGGAAAGGAAGAGAAAGGGAAAGAAAGCTGAGTATGGCTGGAAGAAGCAAGCTGGTGGGAGCCTGCAGTAGATGGTAGTGGGGTGCGTAACAAGCCCATGGCTGGATGGTTGTAGAGGGATGAGTGTGCACCAGGGGTAGAGGATGAAGTTGAGACTGACGGGAAAAGAAGCTTAGGCAAGTGGGCTAGCTGGGAGAAGGCTGCAGGAGAAAGCATTGGGGGATGAGGGGGAGTGTTCTCATCAAAGTGCTGCTGCTGGGCACCCTTAAATAACTCTGTGATGGTGGAGGATGAAGACAAGGAAGAGCTGGAGAGGAGGGAGGTAGCTAGAGAAGAGGTGGAAGCTGAAGAAGAGGAAGAGGATGAGTGGGATGGGCCAGAGGTGATAGAGGCTGCAGCGGCCACAGCTGCAGCCCTATTGAGCTGCAGGAGAGAGTGGGAAATCAAAGCTAGGTCCACACTAGGGGCCAAAGGTAGGGTAGAAGGTGTAGAGCCTCCAGTGGCCCCTAGAAAAAAACCAGTGCTAGTACCACTGCCCTCCAAATGGTCCCCACATGTTTCATCATCAGGCCTGCTTTTAGGCTTCTTCTGTAACATATCCATACCAGTAGTACTACCACCACTGCTCATGGTCTTTCCGAGATCTGATCCACCAGTAGCCCCTAATGCCGCTCCAAACAAAGAAGGAGGTAAGAGTGAAAGTGAGAGCTCTGGGTTTTGCTCACGATGCCGTAAGAAGTGCACCTTGAGGTTGCCTCGTGTTGTGAAGCGGCTGAGGCACACTGGACACTGATAGGGCCGTTCCCCTGTGTGTGAGCGTAGATGTATCTGTAGGGAAGAGTCACTGCTGAACATTTTTCCACAAAAGCGGCAGGCATGTTGGAGGCGGCTCGTAGTGGTGGAACTGAATGCAGAGGAAGAATCTGTTGCTCCAGAAACAGTCTGCAAAGCATGTTGAGAGTTTGGGACCATAGATACTGGTGTGGGGAGGGATGAGTTGAGGAAAGACCGGCCACTGTGTCCACTCCCTGAAGTAGTATTTGGAGATTTCTCATGAAGATAGCGATTGGGTACAGCTAAAGACAGAGCAAGTGGATATGTAGAGGAAGCCATGGGGATGGCAGGAGAGGAAGAGGTGGATGGAGCTGTGGATCTAGAATTCACCCTTAGATAACCATGAGCACCTGAAGTCCCTCCCATTCCCTCAATCTGGGACTTGTGGGGCTGTAGGATTTGGGACAAGGAACTGCTTGGCTTTGTGGGTTTACTGGCTGTTTGAGAAGGGAGCAGGGAGGAGAAACATGCCAGGAGAGGAGCCATAGAGGTGGAAGGTTGAGGTACAGTTGACTGTGTAGTGGGACTCGCTGCCCTTTTACTGCCCTCCAGGCAAAGCTGAGGCAGAGAAGAGAGGACATGCTGAGAGGGTGTGTCTATAGTGTAAGAGGCTCCACCGAGGCGAAGCACCTGTCTACAAATCTCCTCTGTTATTTGCATCTGGTGGATCTGTCTTTGCTGCAGTACTCGCAGCTCTTCCAGGATTAGGGCAATACTCAACTGAGCTCTAGAGGGCGCAGTGGAAGCAGACGTCACTCCTGGGCTTGGGGTGGGGGTAACAGGACTTGGAGGACCCTCAGGCACACGGCTGGGGCTCCCAGGGTGTGGTGGAGGACATAGAGAGGCAGAGGATGATGAGGAGGAAGAAGAGGTGGTTGTGGTGGCTGAAAGTCCCAGCTTGGGAGAGGCCATGTGTGCACTTTGGGAAGGGTGGATGAGGGCACTTGTAGAAGACGTAGGATTGTAACCAGACAGTTGAAGGGCAGGGGAATGTTGAGTTTGGTAAGACAGAGAGGAGTAAAGGAAGTCAGTAGAGAGGGAGAGCTGTGGGTCTTTGAGGGGCCGGTGGGAGAGCTGGCTTGGGGAGCAGGATAACGGTGCACCCTCAGTGGAAAGTGAGGGGGTTTGAGAGTCCTTGAGAGCTGAACGGAGTGTAAGGGGCAGCTGGGAGCTTTGAAAAGAGGAGGATGGAGAGCACAAAGGAGAATCCAGGATAAATGGAAAGGTTTGTGACTTCAATGCCAAGTTGTCATCTAGGGAAATTGAAAGAAGAAAATCTTAATGCCAATTTCTTATCATAATTAGGAGCAACATAATCACAGTATACATAGAGGCCAACGATCTTTAATGAGACCGATTTTTTAAATTTAAATCATCAAAAACTAAAAACCTACATGTCAGGGCGCTCAGAAACAACTTAACAAACAACAGCTGTGACAAGCAAGCGTAAAGAATTCAGTAGTCTGTCTGTGAGTTTAATCTTTACTACTTTATCATCAACCACAGCGTTTGTTTCCTCCTTGTCCTGTCTATCCTCATCAACTACAGCCTCCCAAAAATGTTCACACACACACACTCAAGTCATTCACACTCACATATAAACACACAGAGATTCCACTGATCTGCAAGAATACACAGCTCACCCGTAGTGGAGCCTACCTTGTTTCCAGGGCAACACGCACAAGACAATGGACTTTACTTCAGCCCCCCCTCCAATAAAAAGAAGCCACATCCACACACTCAGACACTCCTCTATCTCTGACCCCCTTTCTGTCTTTTTTTCTTCCATTCAGCCTGTCTTTCTTTCATCTCCTTAAGAGCCCTTCCCCCAGTAGTTAAATGGGATCCTAAGGGTTACGTCCTGGTTGGGTACTGGACACTGTAATGGGTGCATGATTAGCTGGCAGACTTGACCTTAAAACACTCTGAGGTCGAATTCCTGATATGGTTTAGGGCCAGGCAGAGGAAGAGAGGTGGTGTGTAAAGAAAACAAACAGCCGTCCACACAGATGTGATGACTCACAGACCATCAACAAGCTAACTTAGCCCAGGAGAGCAGAGGGTTGTGTCCACTGTTCAACACACTGACTCAAAAAAGACAGACTTGCTCATGCACATGCAAACAGAACTTACTGCTGTTTGCTTAAAAGCTACAATTTTATGACACAGTATGGGCCCTTGAACTAAAGTGTTCACACACATACACACACGCACACACACACACACACACACACAGTCACATACACACTTTTTCATGGGTACGTTCATGCTTCAGTGCCCAGCAACAAAGCTGAAAGGGGACAAAGGGGTCTAATGCTATTGCAGTTAGAACACCTTATACAGTGCCTTGCAAAGTTTTCTTTTCCTTGACCTTCTCACGCTCATCTCTTTACTTCTGGCAAACCTGTATTTTGCTTTTTATCAACATTTTCATATTTACAGTGTTCTTTTCCCCAAGTTTTTCTAAGGGGATTTACTGTAGGCTACATCCCCCCATTCTGGGTGGTCTGTGTCTTTGAACCTGGCAGTGATGAATAGTGAAGACATATGTTTTTACAGGGCAAAGAAAGAAGCTAATGCTGCAACCACAGAGAATTCAGTAGGCCAATAATTCAAACTTGTCTTAGTGTGCAAGCATAATATGCATCTACCTACATTATACTTTTTGATGTAAATTAAATAGATTGAAATGTTTTATAATTCCGTAAAGAAACAAGTTATAAATGATGGTTGAAATTAGATAATTATGTCATCAACAAGAGTGAAGAGGCTAAAGCAGCCCCTGAAGCCCGTTTTTCTTTTTGTTTAAATTCCAAAACTCAGAGTCATCAACGGTCAAAAGTTAGGCCTACGATACAGTATGGAAGGTTAAAGCACCAGTTTAAGCTCCACTAGAATGACACAGTAAATATAGGCCTACCATAAAATAATATTAACTAACATGCATAACTCTCTGCAAAATAGGGGAACTTAACTTATCTGACCTTTCCATTCAGTGTGACTCCATTCCTTTTTAACAACCAGTAGGTCTGTTCTCTTGATACATTAACCTATGTCTTGCTATTTCAATCCTACTAAGCAACCATTCTTGTGATATTTCTCACCATGCTCAAGTATCCGACAGGCACCGGGGGTCAGGCTCATAAGCTGCTGGGGTCGTTTCTGTTTCCGACGGGACATACTTCTGCAGGATGGGATCGACGCAGGGGCACATTGGCCAACACGCAACTTTTACTCTGTCTCCCTGCACACTGAAAAAGTAGGTATCTAAATTACTCAAAATGAAAAAAATGAAGAAAAAATGAAGTAAGCCTACCATCTCCAAAAATGTGACGATGCTCCGCTTTGATTAGTCTCAATAAAGCATGTCCACGGCGGGGTCATTGTGGTGCAGAGAAAGAAAAACACAACTAAAGTGCCATGTGACAGTTTCTCTCGACAAGTCTTCCTTTTCTCAAAACTCACCGTTGGCCCTCCTTCTCTCTCTCGACACACACACCAACACACACGCGCGCACACACAGCTTACTTGTTCATCCGCTACTTTGCATTCAAATGGCGAGTGAACACCCCTTCTTTTGAGCCAAGAGTCCACTGCCTCTTTTCAGTAAACCCTCATACATTGACGCCCAAGTTCATCACATAATGACCCTTGCCTGGGCTTTCGATTAGCCTGTAAAATCTAACCCTCACCTTATGAGTCTCCATGTGTGTAACAACTGTGTGCACAGGTGGATGCAAAAGCGAACGCCAGCTCGGTTAAGTTATTTCAGTGTTTTTTTAAACATTAAAACAGACATACTGCATGACAGACCACCTTGTTGCACATGCACACAGACCTATCAAGTGGGCCTATTTTATGTGTGTACATGTGTGTGTGCGTGTGTGTGCTGGCTTTTATTACCTATTCAGGACATTTTCTGGCATAAACACTGACGGTATGAGAACAGTAGTCCTCATGGGGACCAAAAACCAGTCCTAATGCGGCATGGCTTGATTTCTGAGGTCCAGGTTAAGTTCAGGGGTAAGGTATGAATAGAGGTTTGGTAAAGGTTAGGGTAAGGGTTTGGCTTAGGCTGCACAAATGAATTGAAGTCAATGTAAAGTCTTAACAAGAATATTGGCACAAACCGGTGTGTGTGTGTGTGTTTTTCTGGATATGTGGGGTCTGACACCTGAATTTTCACTTACAGTGTGGGGTCCGACAATCTTTGTGGGGACAAAATCCTGGACCCCACAACGTCAACATTAAATTTTAGGGTGAAGCCTAAAGTTTAGGGGTAACGTATGAATTGAGGTCAGGTTAAGGGTAAGGGTTTAGGTTAGGCTGTACAAATAAATGGAAGTCAATGTAAAGTCCTAACAAGAATATCTGCACAAATCTGTGCGTGCGTTGGTGTGTGTGAATTTTCAGGATGCTCCCGCCGCCTCTGAAACAGGCTCCTGTGTGAGCTCAGTAAACAGAGTGGCTGAAATGAGGTGGAATTTGCAACAATGGCGTTGAGGGAGCACAGCTGAGTGAACATCACCCTCTCAGTGCCTCTCAAACACATAAGGCCACTGACTGGAGGCACAATGCTCCCTTTTCACCCTCATCCCGATGGCTTACCACGTGGAGAGAGGTAATGAAAGAAAGACACAGCCAGAGTGAGGAGGAAAATAATTTTTCACCCGGACCCTGTGACACCCCCGACACTCCCCACCCCCACCCTCCTTGTCTCTCTGAGGCTTGGATAGAATAATAACATGCAGTTTGTAGATTTGATATAAGTCAGAATGTTGTATGTCTTCTTCACAAGGTGTGAAATCAGGTAGGACTAATGATTTTTGTCTGCATAATCTAAAACGCTCCTTCCTTTGTTGGACAAGGAAGTCCTAATCATATAACGGACAGTTTCATTTCTGACAAGAGCCAATGGACGTTTTTCCATGCAAACCAAGCAGTCATTTTCAAACAATAGTGTACGAAATAATGAAAAAAATGCACTAAATATTCGCGTCATGGTGTAGGCTAATCGATCGGCTATTATTCTCTCAAAGAGAAAGAAGTGATAATAACTCTAATAGTTCGGGAATAAAGAGTCGAAGAGGAGAATAACGGGGCTTTTTTAAACAATACATCTGTAGTGCCAACAACGCATTTGTATTTTTCGTGCCACCTTGCCAATAAGTTCGCGTATACGACGGTCGGACGATTTTACGCCAATGTTTGGAAACAAGCGCAAAATACGGCGGTGAGATGCGCGTCCCCGCTACTGTACAGCGACCTGTTGCACGCCACGCGCGCTCCCACATCATAACAAGTTATGATTCATAAAATATTATGACTTGTGCAAAAAATACAGTCCCGGATGTGCATTTCCCCGACAGACCGCTCGTCGCCCTCACAATCCCTTCAAATGTAACAGAAAACAACTTACCATGTTTGAAACGATGATTTTTAGCAGAGATATCGTGTGATGATGACGGCGGGGGGAGAAAAGCTCAGGAGCTTAATGTTGGGTAAGATCGTCTCCGTCTCTCAGCCGGGACACTGGCGCAGCATTTCCCTGCTCACTCCCAGGGATGCGCAGTCGGACAGCCGCATTCTTTTTTCAATTATTTATCTCCGTCGCGAATCGCGTTTCTTTCCCTTATGACAAAGGGTTATTATGCCTGAATGTATTTACTCATAGTCCGCTGGCGGGACGAGAAGCGGGGCGGTGCGGATCGCTGTACTCGCTACAGGGGGAGGATTATTTTTCCTGGCCGTGCGTGCTGCGCTTCCTCCTCTCTTTGTATTTGTCGGGGCCTGCTCCTGTCAGGCCTGTCTGTGCTCCTTGCGGTACTGTCTGTCTGTCTGTTTAGCTGGCTAGCTGTCTGTCTCCCTGTCTCTTATAATTAATGGCCCTCGCCGCCAGACGTTCCTCTGGGAAACAGTGACCACGGTTACCTCCACATTGGCTCTCAGTGTGCATGTCACATAGGAGTGCAGGCCCAGACACACACACACACACACAGACACACACACACACATTCTTCTAATGCAGGGCTTAATCATTCAGACGGTGATTGGAGATTTGCACAGGTGTGCATGATCAACCGTCTGTCATAAAAATCAGAAATCAATTTTATTTCATTTTATTTTTTTTTATTTAATGTTTCAACTGAAAATAATATTTTTTTTGAGTGATAGCAGAAATTAGTTTAAATTTTTTGTTATTCCCCTAGATGCAATGGATTCTAATTCCAGTCTTCAATATGCTATTTTGGGTTTTCAACTAATAACATTAAGCACATTCTATCTAAACGCCAAAATGCAGGTTGACCTGCCTTTGTCTTTAATATTTTTGTCATAAGGATACAATATAATGTAAATATACAGAGTAGCTAAATGTTCTGCATGGTATTTAGAGTCCCATAGCATCTGGGGGATGTTATAATGATTTATATATATATAATTTTACAATGAGCACTTATGAATAAGTCGGATTTTGCAAATATTTGGTCAAAAACCGAAGTATTGGACAAGTGATGGATGCAGGGTCGGGGGTTCACCAAAGTCGCAAAGTGTCATCCTATGCACATCGTGAATGTCAGCATCAAACTTTCTCTCATTACATCAGAGCTGTGCTGAAAAATCGATACGGCAACATATCACAGTATTAATTTTTGTGATATCTGTATCGTGACCCATGTATTGTGATACGTATCGTATCAAGTCTTTGCTAAAACTCAACCTTAAAGTTCAGTGACACAATAGAACACAAATGCACATAATTTTCATGCTTTGAATTTCCGTGTGTCCACTGTCTCAGTGTGTCCAGTTAAAGTGAATTATCATTTCGATGTTATGGCAGCTATGTAAGAATGTGTGGTAATTTTCCAATACCATTCAAACAAATCGGAAAGGAAATTTGAAATTAATTGTTTTGACGCAATTTGTCAGTTAAATTATCAATATAATGAGATGTGATGTGGTTGTACATTTTCAGAAAACTATTTTGACATTGCAGCATAGCACAATATGCAGCGTATCGCAATATTTCATGATGTAATCGTTGTGTGACCCTTGTATCGTGATGCATATTGTATCATAAAAATTCTTGCCAATATCCATCTCTGATTACATCCAGCAGAAGTTGAGAGAAAACTTCACACACTGGTGGCGCTAGGTGAAAGGTCATGGGATCACTGAAGTCATGGAGAGTCATCTGTTGGGGGAGCATGAATATCTGGACCAAATTTGATGACAGTCCATCTTATAGCTGGTAAAATGTTTCACTCAAAACTGAAAAGATCAACCTCATTATGATGCCAGAGAAAAATGTCAGCACATGTCCCAACTTGATGATTGTATATTTATAAATCTAGCCAGGCCCGACATTACCTGTGTGAATGCTGGCTGTCTAGAGACAAGAATAGCTCTAATCTTACCTCAGGTGATTTGATCTTGCTCAGACACCTGTGATATCTGGATGTCCCAGCTCATTCTATGAAATGTCATCATGTGAAATGAAACTTATTGCACCGGCAGGCAAATATTTGTTTCAGACAAAATCAGTGGTTCCCTAAGTGAGGATTAGGACTGTCTGGAGGGGTCGCGAGGTTCCTTTCAAGAAATAAAATTTTTAAATAATTAAATTTTAAACCATTATTTTATTGGTTATATTCTTTTTTTATATTAAAAAAAAAATTAAAATAATATTATGGCTGTTAAGCTGTTGTTTTTTTTATGCCCGTGCTTGCATGGGCCTGATAGTGCGTGTGCGCAACTGTGCACAATGTTACATGCCACCTCCAGAGTCACCGTGGGTCGCCCGTCTTTGGCACCGTTTTTTTGGGAGTCATGGGCTGAAAAGTTTGGGAACCCCTGAATTAAATTATAATTAATTCAATCACACGGCCTACCGTATGTGCTCTGGAAAGGATACAGCTGATAGATAATTTGCCTTCCTCCTCCACTGCAGTACTATTGAACTGTGAAAGACACCGTCACAGCATCTTGTGCAGCGTAGAAGTCTGCAGCCTGCAGCATTACAGCAGACTAATGAAATTGTCAGCCAATGACGGGGCTTTCGCAGGACAGCACCGTAGTTAGTGAACCTCCTGCTGCCTGCTTTCTAAGTGCCTTTTCTTGGCAACGGCACTTCAGAACTGAAAATACTCCACAAGAAACTCAGGCAAGTTGAGCTGCCTCCAGGAAAGCACAATCATCATGACCTGGAGGGTAGAGAATCTTCACCAACCTCTTGTTGCCTACTTATTTGATTTATTTATTTATTAGCAGCGTAATGACTAGATTTGTAGTCTTATCACCTTCTAACCATGACTGCTAGCAGACTGTGTCTGACAGATGCTGAGAAAAGCCACTAGGTGTCTCTCAAAGATAAGAATAAGGGGCTAGATTCACCAACATTTGAAAAATAACATGGACCACAAGTGAAAGTAATGCACAAATTCTTTAACT
>JAQFJA010000004.1:4885959-4900560 GCA_029874485.1 Naso brachycentron
ATGTTTGTTCCATCCCCCCCCCAATCCATTTTCCCTCCAACTTTCCTTGACCCCCTTGGCAACCCCTCGGGGGATCAGTATTTTTAAAAACACTGCTCTAGTTTACTGAACCCTACTCTACTTAACTGAGCAGTATCAGTGCTTTAAGTGGAGCGATACGCACCAGTACGCAGTATCCAAGTAATCCTAGTAATCTAGATTTTATCCTGTGGCGTACTGGGACTTTTTACGGCATACCAGGACCTCTTACAAGCTCACAGTACCCTTTCCTGCTCTCTTTATATCAGAGTGTCTCTTGGCAATTCATAATGACACTTAACTTATATTAGGGTGCACGTGACACTCGCCTCTCTCTCCATGTGATGCTCATTTTGTTCTCGTGGATGTTGAACGTCACATTAATGCTAACTCATGGGTCACAACAATGTTGGATAAATGGGGCAAAGCAAAGGAATAAAAAACAGACAATAATGTTGGCGTGGCTCTTAAAGGGCACAAAGAGAGCGTGAACCAGAACAGATTCTGATGATGACATTGCTCTCCAGTCAAATATACATAGTCAAATACAACTACGAGTACTAAAAAAATTACTTTTGTGAAGATCAGCATTATGTTCTAGTAAGCCTATCTTTTATTCACTGTGGAAATTCATAACATAGATTATTAGTGATTTACTGAAATGTGTCCTGTTGTACTCTACCTAGTGTACTCTAATGAATTGAGCTCTGGTTCTGTCGTGTTGAGAGTAGTAAAATAGTTTTACTGTGCTGTACTTGAGGTGACTATGAGGAACTTTTAAGTATTTATGAAACAGTCTCATGTTTCCTCTGATGATTATAATTTTCCCGTAACAGCAAATAAGACCCTCAGCAAAAAGGTTGCTATTTTTATGTAGGTATTATTAATGCCCGTCATTGGGTCTGAATCCCCACAAACTTAGATGAAACTTTTTTTTTATTTTGTTGTTCTGTGCAAAGACAGTAACGTAATTATATTCTATGCCTACAACTGTTAGTTTGCACCTGAGCGTGTAGTGTAAATGCAACTGGCTGTGTGATGTTAGCCTAAAGAAATAGAGATAATGGGTTACAGGGTCATTACTGCCATACAACTGGCTTATAACTTGTTTCTCAGTCACATATAGATACATGGTGAGCCATGTGGCCTCTCTTTCACTGGCTTCCAAAACAAATGCACGCATTGCCGGCGTTATGCCGAATTCTGCCTGCCTGACATACGCTAGCAAATATTTGTTAAAAATTGTGTCACTACCGCTTTTGTCCAAAGGGGCCGCTAGAATCAACAGAAACTGAAAGTTCTTCATAGTCACTTTAAGTTCTGTAGAGCTCTACTCTTTTCTACTGAACTGTACTCTACTGAGCTTCAGTCTGCTGAGTTCTAGTCTAGATTCGACAGCGCTTAACTCTTTTCTACTGATATCGAGTCTACAGTCCTGCATTGTAATGAGCTCTCGTAAGTCTACTGTACAGAGCTCTACTCTGCTACTCTAATCCTCTCTTGGATGAAAGTGCCCTCTCCTCTCTTTCTGGTCAGCCTGATGCACAAGGACCTTTCACTTCTGCCCCAGCGGGCAGGCCAGAGTAAAAATATCTCTCTGCTGTCGGCCTCCTAGTGTGTGTTTAGCCTGAGAGTTGTAAGAAATAGATGGAAGCGCATACGCATGGGAACTGTCCTGGCATCTCTGAGCCGGTCGCAGAACTGATCCCCTTCAGTCATTTCTTCCATTTCCTTTTAGTATTTGGAAGTATTCCAGAGAGATATACTGTACATTGTGCATCTCAGTGGGGAATAATTAAGTGTAAGTAAATGTAGGGGAAGTTTTGCCTTGTGGCTCGTACATCCTGCCCCTCCAACCCAACGCCCACACACACATACACACAATATTATTATATATTATTGAATCAGTCACAGTGATTTGTTGTATTCTCGCAGGAGCTGTAAAATCTAATTAGTTAACCTTCCTTTAAAAAAGCATGCAAACTGATTGCCTTAAAAAAAAAAACAAAGTTGCAGTTTGACGTAAGTAAAGTTGAACAGGTATTTTAAGTTGTATTAAATGCTTATTCAGTAATGAATACTAACTCTTACTTACTCAGTAAACTCAGTCCAGTTTACCTGGTGATTTAATTTAAATGTACTCTTAAGTAAGTGTAGACAACGCAGTACTGCCATTTCATACAACTTAGTAATTGCCCCATCCACAGCATGCCCCCCTCCTCATTAAACTAATTTCCCCTGTGCAGAAAGTGATAGCAAGTCACCCGAATTTACTCTCAAAGTTTCCTCTACTAATAGATGAAGAGTACTTGTACTCATATGGGATGTAGATCTGAGAATGACGCATTTTAAACAAGAAATGGCTTGAGTATCACTGTTTTGGTTACGCTACTCAGTGATGGTTTCAGATGAAATTTTTGAAAGTTGTGTAAAAGTTAAAGTTAAGTGTAAAATTTGGACAAGGATATAATTTTTATGCAGATAGGATGTTCTTGGATGAAGTTGTTAGCTTGGAAGTTGCCTTCCCATGATGCAGTGCTGTTGCAGACACGTGCATAAAACAATGATTTATGCCTTGTAATACAACTTCAGAGGAATCAAGTGCATTTAACAATATGAAATAAGTTTGTAGGCAAAAGGTAAAGGCTACTAAGTGACTGCCAGTTGAATTAAAGGACCAGCACAAATGAAGTAAAGTTTGCCAGTTCATTTTAGGTAAGCAAAAGGTTTGCTTTTACAGAGTAATGTTAAATATTCCCCCTGTCTCTCTGCTCATTAGGTAACCTGTCAAAGACCTGCACTGAGGAAGGTTGGACCCAGATCAGCATAGACTCCTACATAATAGACTGTGGATACAATCCCAACAGCACCATGGATGACAACGCGGTCAGTGTGGCAACCAGGGTTACGAGCTCCCTCCAGCCTCGTGCTGCTGCCTGCTCCTGATACAGTGAATATAACTGAATGTGTTTCTGCAGGGAGAATTCTATGCCGCCATTAAAGTGGGTTACACCATTGGTCACAGCGTGTCGCTCATTTCTCTGACGATCGCCATCATCATACTGTGTCTCTTTCGGTAAGTGGATCCGTCAAAATGCTTCTTAATGTCCCTGCGTAAAGACTAACAAACCCCTTTTTCCATCATTTAGAGCTTTAAAATCCTGTTGACCTTTTCTCACACCACGTGTTCTGGGTTTTATGGAGGTTTTACGGTGTTTTTCACCTGGTTATTGGATTTTGTAGGACAAGATGTCCAAATTTGACACAATCTGTTGGTGCAACATTTCTCAAACAAACCAGTCAGATGCTAACAGCCATAAAGTCAAAACACTCACAGGCTGCTGCTCACTGCATGTCCCCTTTTAACCTTCACTGCTGGGGTTACCAAGAAAAAATGTGTGAGTGTGTATGTTGGCACGACACAGCACTGATCATTAGAATAATTTGAAGTGGCTGGTGTGTGCGGCTTACAATAAACAACACAGTCAGTCTGGTTGGGCGTGCTTGCATTTGGAGTGTTTGTGTGTTACTGGCTAAACAACATGAGATGTGTTTACTTCTCTGGCTTATGAAATGCCAATGGTTTGGATTCTGGCGCGGAGACACAGGATGTGAAAAGCATTTGCTGTTTATGTTCGGCTGCAGACGCTGTGAGCAGGCAGCTGGTTGATGCTGTGTGTCAACGCACCCGTCTTGCTGGGATGACTCGCCTGATGGGTTTACACAATTCACCCCCCAATCATAAGCTCACTGGGAAGGCATTTGTTTGAGAACACTCGGAAGAGACAATTTACATTCATGACATTTTCTCTGTAAAACTCCTGATTTGTTCTTGTTTACCTCTGTGCTGATGTCAAGTCAGGATTTTTTCCCATTTGTTTCTGCTTGATAAATATGTTTCAGCGGGAGAGCTACATCCATATAAAGTATAAAAAATACACATGGCTTTTCTTGACTACTGCAGAGTTTATCTAGCTTGACATTTAGATAACTGCACAGTGCAGCACAGCGGGATCACCAACCATGTACAGAAAGTGCTTAAAATGAAAACACACATTCTTTCTGTGAATGTTTGCTGCGGTAAATTAAGTCCGTGAACTTTCTGGTGAATATTTTCTCATTATTTATTCCAGCGACATTCTTTGGTGCCACAAACACACACTCAATCAGATGATATTCACAATAGGTCAAGTAAACGGGTTATTTTAGGGATTTAATCAGAGGAAATTAATAAAGTGAACTATGCATGTTGCTTTCCCTTCTCGTTTTAAATCATCTAACAGTTTGTCTGCTCTTGCAGGAAGCTGCACTGCACGAGAAACTACATCCACATGCATCTGTTTGTGGCTTTTATACTGAAAGCTGTGACAGTTTTCATCAAGGACGTGGTTCTGTATGACGTTGGGGAGACAGAAAATTGCCAGCCATCAGTAAGTAGGCTGCATCACACCTGCCAACTTGTACATGTCGTCAGAGGAGCTTTGCATTTTATTGACTTTCTTCCCTGTATAATTAAAAGTCATCATCACAGAGCAGGTTAACTAATCTACCTGATACATGAGCAGCAGCCAGCTGGTAGCGTCTGTCCTTAGCTGAGGCAAACTGCATCTATCTACTTTAATACTTTGTCTCTGAGTTTACTTAAGTTTACTTAACATGCAAGAGTCGAAGTGTCTCTGGGCGTAGCCGTGTTTGCCCAGTGCTTTCCACTCCTGAGACGTTTTCTCATACATCTGCCCAGCCGGATGTTGTGAGAGTTCCTGTTTGCCGAACATTTAGCCTGCACTGCAGAGAGCTTTGTCAATAAATCACATTCAGAGTTTCGATATCTAGTTTTGTTTTAATTGCTTTTTCTCAACATGGTCATAGTAATGATATGAAAAGGTGGTAAGTGCTACGTTACGATAAGGAGTTAGATAAGCTTCTGAATCGAGTTCAGTTTATATACTAAAGCTATTTTATTCTTAATAGATTGATCAAGTCAGTGTCTCAGATCTTGATCCAGCTGAATCCGCTGTTTTATTGTGGGAGTGGATTAGATCAGCAACCTGTAAATCACCTGTTTTACTGCCTCTAAGTGCTGATTGTTAGAGGCTGAGTTAAGATGTTTCCTCTTCAGGGTGCATCGCTTGTCTCGGTCCAAACACAGCTGCTAACACTCTCGGCTGTTTCTAAACTTGGCATTTAAAGAGAAGAAACTAGAAAGCAAAATCTTAAAGAGGCAACTGATTTAACATGGAATCAGGAAACTTATCATGAAGTGCACGACTCAGCCTGTGAAAGTGTTTGCAGAGAGAGCCAGAAGCAAACCAGAGAAAACCTCTGGACATTTGTAAGACAGTGTTGGGGAGTAATTGGTTACATGTAACGGAGTTACAAAATTTAATCACAAATAAATGTAACTATAATCCATTATAGTTACTGAGAAAAAATGTGAAATTAAATTGCAGTTACTTATAAAAATGTTAATGATTACAAATGGGGTTACGTGTGAATATTTTCTGTAAAAAAGCTAAAAAGGCTGTGTGCTGAATAATATTAATTTTTTTGCTTTGCATGTTTCGATGTGCACAATGCATTCTTTTTCTGTTTCCATTCAAGGCCGTTTAGTAAAGTTTGATGCTATTCTGATGCTTTTGATCGGCTCTCTTGTTTGAATTTGCATAACTGTGCAATGCAAAATATGTTTACCATCTGTTCAAATACTATTGAAGTTGAAAGTTTCCATGTCAAACCTTAGTAAACATCTGCAGGTATGTAGCCTGATCAGCCCTGGCAGACTCAGGATGTTTTAAGGAGGCAGGGGCGAAAACAGTGAAAAAGTTACTTGTCGTCTTCAGTGGGGCACCAGCGCGCAAAAAGTCGTTGGGCACGAAACTGTGTTTTGTCCACTGGAAGGACATCCTAGAAGGCGCTTCATCATGTTATATTTACCATAGGGGCATCCAAGAGAGCACTTTCGCTGCAGTTTTTCTAACATTAGATTCCCCCCCCCACCCCCCTCTGACTCTGCCAATGCCAATCAGTGTTGAGTACTACTGTAAGGTTAACACTTGCCGGTTTAAACATTTGAAAATGGTTAACAGTTGAAAACATTCTTTAAAAATTTTCGCAAGTCATCAAAAAGTGATAAAATGTAAGAAGTTCGTTACTTAACAAATAATAATAATATATAATAAAGTAATTTAAATAGTTACATTACTTATTACATTTTAAATAGGGTAAATAGTAATTTTTACCCATTACATTTGTCAGTTTTTAGCAGCCTTTTATCCTCATTATTTAGCTGTTTCTAACTTCATTGCAAAGGTTGCAACTTCTGACTGTGAGTGATCTAGTAATACTCATTGTATCATAGATTACGAGAGATGCTGTTACTTTGCTTTACAAGAAGTTTGGAGTGTTTTTGGAGCTTTACCATCTTAGTGACTCTTGGGCTCTAAGTGTTATTTTTTTATTTTATTTCTTAAGGTTAGTCCCTGAACTTGATCTAAATGCAACAAAGATTCACTGAGGGATCCTCTTAAAGCGGACTGACTGTAACTTAGAGGAAGAACTAACACAGTTTCCCTTATACAAATAAAAACTTCAATTAACAAACAAGCAATGTGCTGAGAGGTTTTATCTCAACATCTTTACTTGGCCTTGAATGACCTGCAGCTTATGTTTGCTAATGGTGGCAAAATTCAGCTGAGTGTTGCTGTATGAGTCATTTTTCTAACTTCAGACTTTTCCCCATTGTGTTATACTGTTAAAATAGATTTTATCGTTTTCCATTAGCCATTATGTCACTTGCGGCCTCGCTTTAAGCCAGACCTGTCCAAAGTGCTGCACGTGGGCCAATCACAGCCCAAGGTCAGATTTTATACAGCCTGCAGGGTTCTGTCTTAAAATACTTATGGCCCTCCAGCACTGTTAAATAGAATTATTAAATCATGCAGGTTCAGAATGTTATTTCTCTTTTCATGTCATGGTGGCAGCACCACTCTATAACTTCGCCTGGCTGATTGACTCATGCCGTGACCCCTATCAGCTAATTTCTGCCATGGGGACTGTAGATAAAAGGAGGAAAGCTGGTGTTGAGGGTCACCAGAGATGCAAATTACAATATTTTTTCTCTGAAAACAGAAATAATTGTGTTTGCCTAATTTACCAAGAGACTGTTGCCGTGTGTGAGGAATTCAATATAAAGAGACATCACCAGATAAAGCATGCTAATGCTTATGAGAAGTTATCAGGTAGCGACCGTTCTGAAAAAGTTAACTTAAAGCTGTTCTGGCTTCATAACAACGTTTCTTTAAGTCAAAAAAATATGCCACCAAAGCAAGCTACGAAGCAGCCATGCTAACAGCTAAACACGGCAAACCTTTAACGGAGGGTGAGTTTATCAAAGACCGCGTTAGGAAAGCAGTGGAGAATATTTGTCCTGGGAAGAAGGGAAGAAGCAAGAGTTTGCTAATGTTAGCCTGGCTTTTAAGGAATGTCAGTTGTTATGTCATTGAAAATAAAGCTGTTATTGAACAGTGCATTTGTGTAGGCCTATAACTTTTATGGTAAAAAAAAAAAAGAAAAAGGCAAGAGGGACCGTTGGCCCTTGAGCTTTTTTTTACTTGCTTTAAGCTCTTCAGTAACTGCTGCAAGTCAGTCTGCCACTCACCATCTATCTTTACAGTTACACGCACAGAGCAGTCCTTTGTTCCAGTACCCATACTCTCCTACTGTTTAGTACACCAGAAAAAGATCAAGTATGTCCCAATACATAGTATGTGACATGCAGTATGTCAGACGTACCAGGACATTCTACTACATCTGGTTGGATTTTGCTTTTTCTGGCCATTCTGACCCACAATCCTCTGCACAGCGGAAAATATATCACATACGTCATGGTGTTTTGCTCAAATATAAACAAAGCAGAGAGAGCACAAACATTTGACAGCTGATTGACAGAATGAAGAGCGCTGCAATGACAGATGACGGCACATTTAAGTTTAGGAACTCCTGTGTTCAGTTAATATATGACTGTATTATTGCTGCACAAAGCCAAGTGGATAAATGAGTGCCAATGTGAACTTTTACATTTACATTCCTTTCCTTTGTACTCCAAAATTTCATGCTAAGGCTCCAATGGCTAGAAGTGCGTCGGAATCACAGTTCAAGGCACACTGCTATGACAGAGCAGTATGTCCCACTTGTATGCATACTGCATGCAACAGTATGTACTTTGCCAGGGCAGCTGCAGTATGTGCTGCAAGTAAAAAGCAAAAGTATGATTTGGAACACACTCGCAATCTTTTATGGTGCTTGCAGGGGCTCTAGGTGTAAAAGTAACAATCTCAATCACACTTTGATTGCGGATCTAATTAGTCTAGAAATCATAATTAATATGATGAGCACGGAAACAGGGTAGCCTCTGCAGAATCACGCTCATATAACGACTGTCTGCTCCCTGCTGCTTTCGATAAGTGACTTGTCGAATCTAACAGATTGTTTTCTTCTAAGTCTGTCATCAATACTAATTTTAGAGTAATTTACTAAAAAACATTCTCAGTATCGCCTCATCCATTGGTAACATAATTTGTCTTCATCATTTCATTTGCAGTGGAACAGCATTCATCTATATTCACTCACAATGCAATAAGCCACTAACAAGCTGGTTCTCCTATAGGTGCACTGCAAGGCCGTGGTGATCTTCTTCCAGTACGGGGTTATGGCGAGTTACTTCTGGCTGCTGGTGGAGGGCTTCTACCTCCACACTCTGTTAGCCGTTTCCTTCTTCTCTGAGAGGAAGTACTTCTGGTGGTACATCCTGATTGGTTGGGGTACGTGCCAGCCTCTTTACCATATGTTGATGAATACAGATGGATCATCAAACGCCCATCAAGTCACAATCACCAGACAACCTGAATGTCTGTTTTGTATTTACTTCTACACTCACAACATGCGTTATCATATTTAAGTGATTTTATACATGAGGTTTTCTACATGTAAAGGAGAATGCTGTTTCCTCCTAAATCTGCATTTAAATGAGTCTTACTGTTGGTGTGAAATTACCGGCAGCAGGCAGCTGTCTGAGTCTGAGTCGTGTTTTTGAAAAACTGCTCATTTTTTTAAACGCATGCATCTTTTGCAGACATAATATGTGAATAAAATGAAATTCTCTTCAAACTTCGAGATCAGACATTTTAGACCTGAACTTCAACTTGATCTTTAGATATTTCTAATAGCATTTGTTCATTTCATTTTGCCTCTCATTTTCATCTTTAAAACACATAGTCCTAAAATTTCATTTATACTTGCCATTTAAATATATTTCCATCCCTTAAATGTAAGCTGTTATTTTTATTTCCATCACACTGGTAAATTAAGTCTGTAAGTAGACCTGAAATGTTGTGTCTGCTAGCTGGAAAAGGGAAACAACCCTGTGACTTTCCTGCAGATACACAGGATGAGCCAATATTGGCACAGAGCACATGTAAAGTACAGTTCAAAATGATAAGCATACACAAAATGCAATATTGCTGTAGCAATAAAATGATTTAAAAGATTAGCAGTGTACACATGCAAACGGCCAAGGCTCACTGACATATTTGGTAGCGTGAGTCAGTGTGGTGTTTGTTTTACAATGGACATAATTAATAGTTCTCTCTTCCACAAAGAGATTATTTCAATGTAGAAATTTCTTACAGCGAATTCTTGTTTGCAGGTCTTCCAACCATCTTTATAACAGCATGGGTGATCACAAAGGCTCATTTAAATGACATCGGGTGAGTTCATCTTTGTTTAAATCTTGTTGATTCAGCTGATTTATACGTAGATTAACACATCCAAACATGCTTTCACACTCAAAAAATAATATCCAGGTTACGGTGATGATTGATATGGATGTCTGGGGTGAAAACTGCAACACACAAAGAAATTAGAAATAAGCTGAGTGTTTCATAGCTATCCTTCAAAGCCACAATGCAACAGTGACATATTTCTTAGAATATATATTTCTAAAAAATATAGAAAAAAATAGTTCTTTCAAAATTCATTTTTACAGTATAAGTGTAAGAAATGTTAGACAGCTAAAGCAAGAGAGCTAAATTATGCTTAAATCTGACATAGGTAGTTTATTTTTGCTGTAAACAGGCCAAAACTTCGTAATAACCTTTCAACATTTTGTAATTCAGGTGGAAACAACACTATACTTCTGCACCTCTCCTTGGTTCTGTACTCAGGCTTTGGAAAATAAAGACCGTGAAGGGCACTTCTCGGCCAGTCGCAGGGCATTTTCAGAGAGTGTGCGTTCCTATTGGCTGCTCTACGCTGCTCCTCTTAGTGACAGTGGACATTTCTACTGGCTGATCGGCTGTTGAAACAACTGACGTGCCTCATGCTCTGAAGCTGCCTTCAAATGGAAGTCGTGAACTTGTGAAGTCAAGTTGTAAAGTCGTGTACAGGAAAGGATCAGCTTTTAAGTTGGAACTGCATGAGAACAGCGTTGCTAGGCAACGTTATTAGGGACACCAAAGATTGCTTGTTCTCCTCCTGGCTTTCTGTGTGAAAATGTTGAATTTTTACTTTGTGATTTAACAACAGAGGAACAAATGACAAGACAATGAAAGTGTAGATTTAAATCTAGATTAACAACTTGTCTACACTTCCCATAGCTACTTCTGGTCCTGTACGAGCCAACACGAGTTCTGCCATTTCTGAAAACATCAGCAAACACGTAACAGCTTGACTTCTAAAATTATGCAACGAACATTCAAATTTGCCTCAATGAACTACTGTCATATTCAACCTGCCTTTGGTGCACTGTGGAGTGTTTAATCAGAGTTTGGTAGTCACTAGAGCAGAATGCACTGATGTGCGCTAGCATAAGCATTAGCGTCGTCACCGCCTTTGTAGGCACTCCGCTTGCCAGTTTACACAGACGGAAAGAAGGTTGCTGTTTGAAAAGATTGCACTCTAGAACCTGATTTCAAGCGTTTGCGATTTCAGGGGTGCCAGTGCGCCGTTGTCATGTAAAAGGAAGGCCAAACTGCAACAGAAGTGTTTCGTTTGATGCGAAAACTTGCTCCGTGTAAACTGCCCCGTCTCATGCTACAGCTAGCTTGATTTCCAGATGTTGCCTCCCTCAGCTTTAAGCTAGCTAGTTAGATACAAGCAGTTAATCTAAGCTAAATTTACTTACTCCTCATGGTTGTTTTCTGTGATAGAAAAAAAAATATGTTTTGATTATCTGGTGTTAGTAATTCGACATCGTATCTCACATGAGAGGCTACTGGCTTAGCTTAGCAGAGAAAGTTAGCACGGCAGCCTCGGGTTGCGTTTCAGTGTGGTTAAACTCCTTTGAAGTCACATGTTTAAATTAACTTTTAAATTGATTGATTATTCTAGTTAATTGATTTGAATGAAAAGAGACCTGAAAGAGCACATTTTGTTTGCATATAGTGTGCTTCCCTTTCACCATTCAGATAGTCTGCAGGGTAGATTTTACCATTAGTAATAACTTAAGATATTACAACTTATCTGTTACACAGTTAAACCAGTCAAAACTTCTAAATCTTTTAGTCCATCTTAAAGGTTGAATTAGTTAAGGCTTTCTTAAAGCATAGTCCAAACGATTTTTATCTATGTTTTTTGAGAGAATTTAATTCTATTTTGTCTCTTATCTCGTCTGACAGATGCTGGGAGATAATCAATGACAAGCCATGGTGGATCATCAAAATACCTATTGTAATCACCATACTTGTGAGTCTTGGCAAATCATCAGAAGTAGAAATTCATATATAGCTCTGCACAACGCACTTAAATGAACTAGTCTTTTACTCTGTCGACAGGTGAATTTTGTCCTCTTCATCTGTATAATCCGGATTTTGCGTCAGAAGATGAATTGTCCTGACATTGGAAGAAAGGAATCCAATCAGTACTCGTAGGTTTTCACAGCATAATGTCAGCTTTTCATAGGTTAAAGTCATATCTTATCAGTTGAGATTAAATAAAATTATTTTACTTCCAATATTTTGTTAGTCATAGGAATTCATAGCTTTTGCGTCGTGACAAATATAGCCTTGATTCTAGCTTTTGCAGAGTTGGACAAGGTTAAACACAAGCCTTCACTTTCCTTTTTAATTTTTCTACTTTCGTAGGAGACTGGCCAAATCTACCTTGCTGCTGATACCTCTCTTTGGCATAAATTACATCATTTTTGCCTTCATGCCTGACCACATCCACCCAAAAGTGAGGATGGTGCATGATCTTATTCTGGGGTCTTTTCAGGTAACATCCCTCACAGAATGCAGTCTGCCTGCAACATTAAACTATACAAATATCCGACAAAAAAAGCATAATTTACTGATGAGTTAAGGAATTTGATGAATATAATCCTTCTTTTGCATCTAGGCTTGCAATCTTGTATTTTTTGCTCTCTTGTGCCAACAGTAAGGCAACAGATAGAAAACAGAAGGGAAAGCCCTTCATTTGAGTAAAGTTACATAAAAACACTCGGTAACACGGAGACATTTTATCTGATTAAGCAAATTAATGGTTTGTTTAGCTCACATGTTAAATTGTGTGTGCTTAAATAATGAGGTGGCTGATTTACTAAGTATAAATTCAATGTGAATGCTGACTGAAAGCCAAGTGCAATGATGGAAACCTAGCGATGGAAAGTATTCTTAATTTATAACCGTTTTAGCTCAGAATGATATCTACTGGGAACATTTCCCAGAGATCTAAATGATGAACCTCCTGTCTCAGCCTGAATTTAGTCATAATCTTACCATCATCACTCATAGACAAACATTTTGAGCATTTCCCCAGCTGTACTATCACACTGATACTCATTTTCAACAACAGCTCTTATTGGATGGTACATTTTATCAAATTCTTCTGTCTCCTCAGGGTTTTGTTGTTGCAGTTTTGTATTGCTTCCTGAACGGAG
Source organism: Naso brachycentron (assembly GCA_029874485.1). Classification (NCBI taxonomy): domain Eukaryota; kingdom Metazoa; phylum Chordata; class Actinopteri; order Acanthuriformes; family Acanthuridae; genus Naso; species Naso brachycentron. Next base: position 4,898,909 of record JAQFJA010000004.1, read on the forward strand.
AGGTCAGTAAATTCAAGCAAAACTAGCTCTTTAAGATGTTTACTGTCCTTTTATGTGGCTAAATCTCATTTTCCCTCCCCCTCATGTGTGTCATACCCTCTTAACGCCCCCTCTTCATCCTGTTTGTCGCCTCTCCTTTAGGTACAAGCGGAGATTAAGCGTAAGTGGCGCAGATGGATGCTGCAGAGGTTCCTGGGTGCTGACACTAAGTACCAGCAGCCCTCCATAGGCAGCAATGGCAACAACTGCAGCACCCAGATCACCATGTTGACCAAATGCAGCCCGTCAACGCGCCGCGCATCTGAGTATCAAGAGCATTTCTCTGCCATCTGAAAGCCATCTTCAGTGAGCTCCCCTATGTTGTTATCATCATTATGTACTGAATGTGTGGCTCACATGCACTGTTGTAATGCATTTATTGGTTACTGAACATGATATTTTAGTACTGAAGCTAACATTTGTTCAGAGTAACTTAATCTGTTGCTTGTTAAACCTGACAAGTGATCTGCGTTTTTGCTGCAATGGTGGAAAGGCGACTGAAACTACTTTCGAAAACACACTCGTTTGGTAAATTGGTGAAGTCATCAACATTAGGAATGAATTTCTAACAGAATAACAAAGGACATTGCCATTTTCACAGGCTGAACTCATGTGGCATTGATCAATGAGGAACTTGCTTTGTTATAGAGAATGAACACACTGCCTGATCTGATATTTACATAAAGGCCAGTGTCACGCTGATATATAGACAAAGAAGTTCCCACGACATTATCAAGCTTTTCTGAGATCGCATGATGAGTCCACGTGAACTGCCTCCTGACAAAATGAGCATCAAGTCTTTCAAAAGTAACCACCGAATACTGCAGAGAGGAGAGAGATCCCCATGAGCACTATGTGATGTAAAGGGAATGGAGCTCTTTGCCAGTGTTTTCCATCCACTGTTGAGCAAAAAGGCGGTCAGAGCAAGAGATGAGCCGTGTCCTATACGAAGCAAGATGTTTATTAAAAGGGTGTGTTACACAAGAGGACTCCAAGCACTTAACCTAATGGCCCATGTTGCTCAGGGGACCAGTGGTTACAACATTAATGACATTGTCAGGCTGTCCTGAACAGTAGACACCGAGAGGGAATCTAAAGCATAGCCAACATGGATGATCGTGTCATGTCTATGACAGTTTTATTCGGGGTTTCGCTCCGCTGAATTACTGCCGGATAACATTCCAGAGGAGACACGAAAGCTCCTGCTTGTGAAATTTATCAGAGATCACAGAGGCTTTTAGCGTTGTCTGAGTGCACAGACGCTCAGATGTTCATTATTACTATTTTAATGGATCGAATGTATCCACAGTACACAACATTGGGAACACATTTGTGGCAACAGTGATTAACTTTTAGTAACTGGAACAGTTGGAAAGTTAATTTCACTGCATTAATTATTGCCGTACTTTTCTATTCCAGTCTTTTCTAATAAGCTCTGTTTTATTTTATTCTGTTCTATTAAGCTTTATATTTAGGGATTAAGTATTTTATTTTAGCACATTGTTTTTTAGCTATGCTAGTGGCATGGCTCTGTGGATGACTATGCCAGCCTGTCCACCTAATACTTTGGTTCAGAATGACATATCATAACAATTATTGGATGGATTGCAATT
>JAQFJA010000004.1:5000983-5021969 GCA_029874485.1 Naso brachycentron
TGAACAAAAACGCACACACACACACACACACACACACACACACACACACACACATACACACACACACACCTGACCTCCATGCCAAATTTCAGCCTTCTCAGCAAAAACTGTGGCTGCCAAAGACTGGAGAATATTCGTGGACAACCGACCAGCCGACTGACAGAGTGACCTATAAAGCTGCTGGAATCAGCTAAAAATACTGTGACTTGTCCGTTTCCTTTACACCAAAAACTAATCCACCAGAATTTACTTGAAAAAGGCAAAGTATGAACTCTATGAGATGCTATCTGGTGATTACATGTATTTAAATTTCTAGGGAGTCATAAAAAACTGTATCAGTGTTCAAAATTGCAATTTTATTGCAGATCAATTATTAATCAATACAGTCATAACACAAAATTTTCATATAAAAATATTTACAATTTCACAGTAAAATTACTATTTTTTAATTATTATTTTTCTATTTACTGTACTATTTATTCAGACAAAATCACACAAAATACACAGTTATTCTGTAAGATTTTACATTCTCTGCTTCTCTTCATCTTAACTCACAAAAGATAATTTTATCTTCAAGTTATATCATTGTGAAATGAAATACGTTGATTTTGCAGCTTTACTGTCAAGATAAACTGAATTTACCACACAAATATGGAATTGCATTCATGTTATAATTTGTGTTTGAAACAGAATTTGAAATGAAAGACAGTAGCAAATAAATGTTATTAGTCATGTTTTTTTGAGTAATTAAACGCTAAGTGATTATCATATTTGTAAGTGCTTTTTAAAGACATTTAATGTCTTTCTCTTTTTTTTGTATATTGGGTATAATCATCATGCAAACACAGCCCTGCAATTACCCAAGTAAATCATCCATCCAGCTACTACTTGTGACAGTATTTCCTGCTGTTTGCTGGCTGTTGTTGTCAGACACCAAAGGGCTATCCACAAATAAATTTGCATCACTTGGTGTAGACACTGGCAGTAACTGTGGCTGTGATGCAAAGATATCATCAGCAAAGATATCTGTCTGAACTGAAGGAGCAGCAGTGAAAGATGCGTCTGAACCAAAAAAGTCATTCATCAAGTTAGAAGTGGCTGTGATGGATGGCGGCATTGTAAACACATCTGTACTGCTTGAGATGCCGCTAATTCCAAAGAAGTCATCGTCAAAGGCAGATGGTTGGTTTGTGAAAGCATCAGCTCCGGTTTTATCAGACACATTATCAGTGGGCGGCTGAGTGAACAGATCATCATTTGAGCTGAATATGTCAAAGTCGGTAACCTGCTCTCTTGTCTGGCTGCTTGTATGAAAAGGATTTGTGGTTTGATCCCCACCTTGGTTTACAGGTGCTGAATTGGAGACAATAAGCTGATCCGTCATGCCAAGCGTCACTTCACTCTCAGCTGATATTGGTTGAGTGTCAAGCAGGCTAAAAGTTTCAGCCGAAGTAGCTTCAGACAAAGCTGCGTCACTCGAAGATGAAAATATATCACCAGCGGTGTTAACAAAAATATTCTCAGTCGTAGAGTCTGGCAGGCCAAAAGGATTAGTGGAACCTTGGGAAGGTTCGTGGTTGAGATCAAAAATTGCTCCGCTGTGCAGGTCTCCTCCCTCTACGCCTGGCGCATAAATCGGTTCATTTGGCTTTTGAGCAGATTCCTCTGTGTTTATCTGAATTGCCAAAGGGTCAGTGGGGGCTGAAGTGCCACTGTCCCCAAAAATATCTTGGTTAAATTGGGCACTCAAAACTTCATTGTCACTTTTCTCTGATTTGAACTGATCAACTGACTCCACAGACGCTTGGCTCACTAATGGCACAGTGGTAGTATCAGTTACTGACAGGCCTGTAGCTTCATTGTTTTGTATATTAGATTCTCGATCATCGAATGGATTTCCATCAGTTTGGTCTATTACTCTTAGGTCATCCAGTTGTTCACTTGTTGATGAATTGAGCAGGTCGGATGACTCTGGGGATGAGTTTACACCTTCACTTTTGTTACTGTTTGGTGTGTTGGGCTCTGCAGAATATGACTTTTCCTCTGTATTCTCTTCTTGTTCCTGAGGGAGTTCTTGAGACATGCTGCGTTCCCTCCGCATCTCTTTTGAAACCTCCTCGTTTTTCTTCTCTGTCTTTTTGTCATCAGCATTTACTTTCTCATTTATTTCATTTTGCACAGTCAAATGTTTGGTGTCCTCAGTCTTCTCCAAAGAGGACTGAGGCAGTCCATCTAATAGACCATCGGTAGGTCTGACATCTGGTTTCTTGGCATCTGGCTCAGGTGAAGGGGACTTTTCCTTTGTGTGCTCCCCAGTCTCTTGTTCCTGAAGGTGTTCTTGAGACATGCTGCGCTCCCTCTGCATCTCTTTTGTAACCTCCTCATTAACCTTTGAATTTTTCTCATCAGTAGGTTTTTTCTCATTTACTTCCTTTTGCACAACCAATTCTTTGGTTTCCTCAGTTTTCTCCAAAGAAGACTGAGACAGTCCATCTAATAGACCATCGGTAGGACTGACATCTGGTTTCTTGGCATCTGGCTCAGGTGAAGGGGACTTTTCTGCCTCTTGCTCCTGAAGGTGTTCTTGAGACACACTGTGTTCCCTCTGCATCTCTTTTGTAACCTCCTCACTTACCTTCTTTGACTTTTTCTCATCAACATGTTTATTTTCATTTATTTCATTTTGCACAGTCAGTTGTTTGGTTTCCTCAGTCTTCTCCAAAGCAAACTGAGACAGTCCATCTAATAGTCCATCAGCAGGTTTGACTTCTGGCTTCTTGGCATCTGGCTTAGCTGAATGGGACTCTTCCTTTGTGTGCTCCCCAGCCTCTTGTTCCTGAGGGTGTTCTTGAGACATGCTGCGTTCCTTTTGCATCTCTTTTATAACCTCTTTATTTACCTTCTCTGACTTTTTGTCATCAGCGAGTTTTGTCTCATTTATTTCATTTTGCACAGACAATTGCTTGGGGTCCTCAGTCTTCTCCAAAGCAAACTGAGACAGTCCATCTAATAGTCCATCGGTAGGTTTGACATCTGGTTTCTTGGCATCTGGCTTAGCTGGATGGGACTTTTCCTTTGTGTGCTCCCCAGCCTCTTGTTCCTGAGGAAGCAGTTGAGACATGTTGCCTTCCTTTTGGACATCTTTCTTAGCTTCCTCATTTATTTTCTCTGTCTTTTTGTTTTCAGCATGCATTTTATCTGTTATTTCATTTTGGACAGCTAACTGTTTGGGGTCCTCAGTCTTCTCCAAGGGGGACTGAAACAGTTTTCCTAAAAGTCCACTACCAGATTTGACATCTGGTTTCTTTGCATCTTTTGGTTCAGTTTTGTTTGTTTTGTCATTTCCACCTGATGTGAAGAACTTTGCCAAAGGATTCTTTGCTTTGGACAAGGATGATGGTTTGCCTTTTGTCTTTTCAGCCTGTTTTGCAGAACCCTTCAAAGAATTTGCTCTTGCAACAGGTTTCCTCTGGTTATCCCTTTTTTCTTGGTCATTGACTGAGTCAGTCCTCTCAAAATGATTTTTTTTCTTTTCAAGACTGGCTTCTCCTCCACTCATATGTTCTGCAGGACTGTGGGGCGGAATGAGATTTTCTGATTCACACGAGTTCACAGAGTCTTTTGGACTGACATGAATTATCTTAGATGGCTCTTCCTGTTTCAGAACTTCTTTTGCTGAATTGAAAGTTTCAGTTATACTCAGAGAATCAAGTGATTCTACAGCTCCATTCAGAACTGTTTTATCTGTCTGTTGGAGCTTTTGTCTGCTCTCAATGTTAACACCAGGCTCCTGGTTTGACATCTTGCTTGTTCCTACACGGCCTTTTTTTTCAGGGTACATCTCACTTGCGCTTTGTTCTTTTCTGAACTGCAATGATAAACGATCAAAGTTGCTTTTTCCACTGACATCTTTGAAATCCTTGGACTTCTGATCTGAGAGCTGTGCACTGCACTCTTCAGCTTTGACTTTGGTGGTCATCTTCGAGGACAGGGCAGGCTGAGCATCACTCATATGTGAAGTGAATTGTACAGACTTTCTATCTTTGCTTGCATAGGCGTCCAGCCTGTTAGATAATGGACTGTAGTTTGATTTTGAGGTAGGTGCCCCATTTTTCTGGTCTGGTTTTTGGTTTATGACAGTAGCACCCTTTTCAAAGTGATGCACCATGTCAGAAATGCTGCCTTTGAAATGCCCTGCTATGGTTGGATTGCTCCTGGGGGGTTTCTCTTCAGAGGGCAACTTCACAGCTGAGCTATGACGTGTTGTCTTAGGTTGTTCCTTTGTCGCTGAGATGAAAGAGCTTGACAGCCTTGTCATTTTATCTTTCTTTTCTCTATCATGGTTTCTCATTAATTGGCTGTTGTCTGGAAGGCTTGTACTAAGAGTAGCTGCTGTCCCAATTTCAGATGTCTTTTTGTTCACGTATGTTTGCTGTGCTGGATTAACTCCAATACTCTTCTTCTCTGGTGGCCAGCTCACTTTCAGTTTGCCCTTAACATCAGCACCACTGCTGTGTGCTGGTTCTCTAGCAGATGACTCTCTTGTGACGAGTACACCAGCAGAGGACTCTCTGGACTCTTTGGAAAGCTTGCTCTTTGTCAGTTTGGTGGTAGATACAGCATCTGGCTCATCTGTGGCTTTATTTTTCTGAACCCACTGATCTTTATGTGACTTGTGCCCAAATCCTCCATCATAATTTCCTTTTCTTTCAGAAAGCTCTTGGTAGTGGAAATTGCAATAGAACTCTCCATAAAGAGATGCATAGTTGCGTGCGCTGCAATGAAGTGATATAAAATTGTTAACTGTTTATGTTGTTTAATTTGTCATGTGATTTGTTTTTTGTGCTAGATCAACTGCTATTAATTATTATGATAATATATATGAGATTTGCAACAATTATTATGTAATTCGTGAAATTCTATGTAACAATGTTTTTTAAATTAATGACTGTATTGATCAGGGTGAGAATCTTCTCCGATTTTTTTTTTTTTTAAATCTGTTGATCAAAGTCATTTGTTGAAAAAAACCCCTCACCTGAGCTTCTTCTGACACTGTTTACAGCAGAAACAGTTTTGGTGCAGGATTAGTTTATTTGCCGCCATTTTTTCCATTGGATGGACAGGTTTCAAACAGGCAGAACACATTTCCTTGGTAGGTGACTGGAACTATAATAATAAAACAAATTCAGGTTAAGGTACCTAGGATTTTAATTTGAAGATTTTAATCTGAACATTCACATAAACTAATGATACGAGGCAGAGAGAAAAAAACGTGGAGACATTTTAGGTAAGAGTGTGACTTCATTGTAGGTATCCATTACAACAGTGGAATATATGACTTTTTAGGTAGTATGTTGTGATACAGTTAAACAGTGGCAGCTATCATTGGTCAAAGATGTTTCCATCTAAATTTTAAGAGTTGTTTTTTTTTTTCAAATAATTTAAGGAGTGTTTCAACATTTTTAGACATGATTTTCCGGAGTCTCTGCTTGTCCTCTGGCAACTCATCATCGCCAAGAAGAAATCTTGACACAAATACACCCATAAAACAGCAAATTGCAGGTTTTCCAAAGGAGTTCTCATAGATTACCAGAACCACTAAAGTATACGATAATAAGTGAACTTTAGAAGTGCTAAAATGTGGATTTTGTTATCTTTTGTCTGAACAAGGCTAGGGTCCCCTTGTTTCTGGTGTTGCTAATGTACACTATGGTGGCTGCTTTCTTTTAAGCTATCGAGTCTTTAAGTTTGACAGATCATTCTCTCAAAATATTATATCCAGGTCCAACCCCTTTCTTTTCAGTTTGCCACAGTGATGTGCCCCATGTTGTTTCAACAGATCTAAGTAAAAGAAAAAAACGTTTAAACTTTCATTCTGCCACTTTTATAGTGATGAGAAAGACAAGAGGACATGGCTGCTTGCAGCTGATAAGATACGATAAACAAATGAAGAAAAAGTTTTGGCTTTTGCGAGTGGGTGCTAAGGTTAGCTAGTTGACTTCAGCACCCATTCGCCAAAACCAAATTGACCCTGTGCGAATATCCCTCATATACAACATTATGGTATTTATAACATTACGGTGTTAGGGATACCCTAATCCTAACTGGATGTAGACAGTAGTATCTGCTGTGCTCTTGCTTGGTTAAAACAATAACCTCTATCAGGGAAATCGGCAAAGGGTCGGTTTGGTTTTAGCGAATGGGTGCTAACCTAGCCAACCTTTGCACCAACTCGTAAAAGCCCAAATTTTTCTTCATTTGTTTAACATTCTCTATTAACTGCAGCCATGTCCTCTTGTCTTTCTCATTGCTAGAAAAGCGGCAGAATGAAAGCTCATTTGGATGTGACTTAGACCGGGACATAGTATTTTGAAAGGGTCACAACAACAATGGATCTTCTAACTCTCAACGAAAAATAGAAATAAATGTGTATTACCCAGAGTGCCCCCTTTCAGCATAGTTAATTGTTGCTATCGCTAGAATCATTGAGTAAATATCTACAAGAGGTAAACATTTTTAGAAAATCTGCAACTGTCAGCTAACCTGCCTGCAGCACACTACAGGCAAGAGTTGCTGATGTTGATGTAATTTCCAGTATAAAGAACAGAAATCTCTTTTCACAATCACATCTTTTATTCAACTGACAACTTGCACAACAGAACATATAATATCAACTATATGCTTAGCTTTATTAAAAGAACTTAACACTTTGTGATTGGTTACCGTATAAAATCTATAAGACAATTTTATTTAATTAAAAGTCAACATTTTCATCATTTCATAAGATCAATTTTATGACCAACAAATTGTTTTTTTTTTCTTGAAAACATATTGTAATAAATACACAAATTAAAGAGATGGGAAAAAAAACGCACTTAGTGATTTATTTAGTGCTTTTCCTTTGGTTGGCTAAATGTTACAAACACCGTCCCTTCTTCCTTTGTGTTGCTCAGCACTTTATCTTCAAAAGGTCTACCAGCTCTTCGGATTAATGGGGATGTCATGACTTCATATCTGGTGGGCCTCCCAACTACTTCAAACAGTGCAGATGATTTACTGTCAGACTGTTTGGTGACAAATGTTGAAGTCATAGAAGAAACAAATACATTGCCAAAGCCATCAGTTTCTTCATATGTTTCACTGACAGTCTTCGTGCCAATTATTCCTGCCGGTTGCTCTGGAACAGTTTTCACCTCCAGCACACTGACCTTGCGTTGTGCAGGACCATGACAATTTTTTGAGGACTCTGAAGCAGCAGACTCCTGTACCAGATCAACATTTGCATCATGGAAACTTTGAGAATTACCTTCTGTTCTTGGTTTAAATGTTGACATAGGTGACCTTGGTTGTTCCGCAGGTCTTCTGGCAGCTGAGTGAATGGAGATAAATGATGGGGAAGACTGGGAAGAGGACTGTCTGATCAATGGTTTTGTGTTCACTTGTTTGGGTACTTCTTGTTCAAAAGGACTTGATTCCAAAGCTGTCTGCGTATTTACATCAGATTTTTCTTTGATTTGATCTGTTTTGGCCCTGCTTGACACAATGCTTATTTTTCTGATATTGTTGGCAGATTGACAGTTTTGACCAGATTTCAAAGATTCGTCAAAGAGTCCTGACAGTCCTGCAATGTCAGCCTCAGATTTTAGATTGGACACAGAGTACAAAGCCTTTTTAATCGTCTCTTCAATGTCAAGAAGTTTTGCCAATGTCTGTTCCTTCAGTTTCATTATTTCCTTGCTTGCCTTTTCAAGGTCTTCAAATGCAGTCTCGACAGAGGAGATGCTTTCTATATCATCATCCTGTGTCTCTACTTCAACTTTCCTTTCCTCCATTTTACTCTGCTTTGCATTTCTACTTGGTGTATCCATCCAAGCAGGGACACTGTTATATAACGTCTTTAAGGAGCTAACGTTTACACTGCTGGTCTCTCCCTCTATCTCTTGCACTTGAGACAGGATTCCTTTGAGTTCCTCTCGTTTTCTCAAATTTTCAAAGATTTCCATCGCCTCTCTTACATTTCCTTTCATGATCTCCTCTTTGTGGACAGACAGTCTTTGTCGTCTTTCCTCATCCGTCTCCTTTACTTTCTTCTCTCTTAAAACAACTTTTTCTTTAAGTTTTGCTTGCTTTGTATCGAGGTCATTCTGCTGTATGTGGCATGAATCAACTGGACTTTTAGTCTCTGATGTTTGCTGTGTGTCATCACTGCTGTGCTGCTGTTGTTTGGAATATGACTTGTGCTGATGAACTTTGTTGCTTTGTTTATGTTCACTAATAGTATCATTTATTACTTTCACCTTCTTGGACAACGGTCGGGCTCTTTTGTCCATGGTCTCACTTTCCTTTCTTTCAGAATTCTGTGGAGCAGCCTCCAAACCCATGTTCATTTCACATTTACCATCTTTAGCATAATTCTTCCTGCACATTTGTATCTCCTCAGCTGCATTGATTTTCTGTATTACATTTTTCTCCATTTCCACGTCACTGCTGTGTGACAACATAACTTGGGGGGTTTTCTTTTTTATATCCTCAGCCTTTGAGTCCATTGGTAGATGTTCAGCTGTCTGATTTGAGTCTTGCCCAGCGTCATCAACACAGGTTTGGGGGTGGGTTACATGCAAGACTTCTTTTCTTATTTTGGCATGAGTTTCATGTAGTTTTTCTGTAGAGGGTGTCACAAACTGTTTGCTTTGATTTGAAGAAATCACTGCGGTTTTTATGTTGTCTTCACTAGTGTAAGCGACTTCTGCAGCAGAAGTTGGTGAAATGTACTGTTCCTCCACAACTACTGACTTTGTCCACTGTGGTTTTGGCAGTAAAGCTGGCTTCTGTTTCTGCAGTCTCTCACTTGTCTTTCGAGGGAGTGGAGGAGGAGTTATACTTTCAGAGGTGAATGATTTGGAGTTTCCGTTAACTACAGGGTTGAGTGTTGGATTCTGTGTTTTGATTGATGGTTGTCCTTCACAGGTTACTGAAATTGAAGGAGAAAATTTTGTATCAGATGGAGGCACAGACACCACAACACATTGCTTGTGAAAAGCCTCGCTCCGCTCTGAACAAGCCCTCCCTGAATTTCTGTATATCATTGCAGCTTTATAATCTCCTTTTGATACATTTACACTAGACTTCTCAAGGGATTGCAGAGCCAATTGGACATTACCTCTAACAATATCTTCTTTATCTACAAGCTTCTGCTCTGTTGCTGCTGTCTGCAGAGATCTAATAGCTGCCTTCACATCTCCTCTTATAACTTCTTCTCTCTCATCCTCTGTTGTCTGACCATTACACTCACAACTTACAAAAGGTGGCAGTGATTCTGGTGCACAATTACTGACTACAACTGCACTCTGATGACAAGCCTCAAAGGAAACATGGCTCTCCTGATGTTTCTTTGAATCACTGACCTTTGGATTAGTCTTGATTTGCAGGCATCTGGAGGAAGGCGAACATGTAGATTGCATCACTGCTGAGGAACTTTCCTCTTGTGCTTTGACATTCATGTTGTATATTTTTCCAGGGACAATGACTTCACGCTCCACATGCATGCTTTGCTGCTTAGCTCTTTCAAGGGACTGTTTTGCTGCTTTCACATCTCCGGATATGATGACCTCTTTTTGCGATTGGCTTCCTTCTGTTTCAGGGCCTTGAGTTGACAAGTCCATGTCATAGATTGTTCCAGGTATAATGATCTCTCGCTCCACACACATGCTCTGTTGCTTTGCTCTTTCTAATGACTGCATTGTTGCCTTGATGTCTCCAGCCACTATGTCCTCTTTTTCCACTGCGATAGGTGTCTGTACTGCAAGTTGTTGCTTTGCTGATGAGACATCACCAGGGATTATTTCTTCCTTTGGAGCACATTGGTCAACACTGAAAGAGCACTCGGATGAAAATACTTTTTTGGCATTCTTTACGTCCCCTGGCAAAACATCAGAAATCATTCGCTCTACTTGTTGCTTTTGTTGACAGAGACTTCTCTTTGCTTCCTTCACATCCCCTTGAACTATATCAATGTGCCCCTCAGCAAGAAGGCTATAATCAACTTCATCTTCTAATGTTTCAGTATGAAGACTTTTCAGATCTCCTTTCTCAATGCAAATTTTGTATAAATTCACATTTCCCTTTTCATTTTCATCCACTTTACATGATGCTGCAGTCCTCTGACTGTTGGCAGTAGCTAACAGATTTCCAATTGTAGACTTAACATCTCCCTTCTCTCTAATGGGACTCTCAGTTTTGGTTTCACAGTTGCAGATGAGTGAATAAACTGATAAATCAGCTTGTCCCCCTGCAGTTTCTTGCATTATTATTCCTTTCTTCAAATCCTTATCTTGAACAAGGAAGTCATCGATCATCTGAAGAATGTTTTGTATTCTTTGATCACTTTCAAGGTTGATAGGTGCCGCTGACTGATAGACTGGGAGTTCTACTACTGTTGTATTTACTTTACCCTCTTCCACCTCCCTTAAAAGACTAACTTGGGGCTTTAGAGTTGGTTTGAGTAAGAGCTGTAACATGATGTTCCTGATGTTGCCTTCAACGACTTCTTCTTTCTGAATTTGCACTCCTTGGTTTCTTTCAAGCAGATATTTTGCCATATTAACCTTTTTACTCTCATCTGCTTCTATTATAATGCCACTTGAGTGAACAAAACTCAATTGATGTAGATAGGACAGGGTATCAGAAACACTGCTGGCAGTGATTTTGTCCAATGGAGTAGTCTCAAAGAGCCAGGTTGTGCACTTCACATCAGCTTTTGGTATCTCCTCCTCAGTACCTTTTACTGAAGTATCCTCAGAGTCTTTGATTTTGTCCAGTGGCTGTGATTCAAACAGCCAAGTGCAACGTTTGACATCTCCTTTTTGGCTATCCTTTCTGTGAACTGTATTTACTGGACCTTGTTCCTGAGGTTCCCCTTTCAAGCTGTCAATGGTTTGATTCTCAAAGAGCCAGGTGGAGGTCCTGACGTCACCCTTTTGGACATCAGTGACGCTTACCATTCGCACAAATTTGTTGCATGACTGCTCCGATTCAAACATCTGTTTATTTAGCTGCACACTACTACTTCCAAAGTCTTCAATGACCTTGACAGTGGGTTCATCTTGGCTGGTAAGGGAGTCCAAAGGTTGTGTTTCAAACTTCCATCGGGCTGCTTTGACATCTCCTTTTTTGATGTCTTCTTGGGTGACAGCTCGGATCACATAAACTTCATTCTCAGCCTTGATGGCGTCAAGAGGTTTTGTCTCAAACATCCACCTAGCTCCTCTTACATCACCACTCATTACTTCCTCTTTTTTCACAGTTGTAACTTCATGAAATTGGCCTTCTTTGTCTCTGATGGCATAGAGTGGCAAGGACTCAAACATCATGGTGCTTGACTTTACATCAACAGTGATCACTGGCCCTTCCACCGAGTCTGACTCTTGTTCAAGGGGTTTGTCATTGATTTTGTCCAGTGAGGAGGTTTCAAAAATAAATTTCTTGTTCTGTACATCACCACTCCTAGCATCACTGACTCTGTCAATGTTTGTATCACTGTCGTCCTTATTCATCTGGTTCATCGGACAGTTCTCAAACATCCAAGTAAATGTATGTACCGAACCTTTCTCGATGTGTTCATCATGGTTCTGTTTATCAGCTGTTGCTGTTACCATTACTGATCCTATGTCATCAAGAGACTGAGATTCAAAAAGTTCTTTGACTCTTGAGACATCTCCGGACTGAAAGTTGACCTGGCTAACACATCGTACATCGTGTTCAGTATCTGTATCCTTTCTGATTCGGTCCAAGGTTTCTGTTTCAAAAAGATGTTTCACTGTTTGAACACCAACATCTGATTTGATAGAGTCCTGAATGGTGCTGCAAAGCTTCAAATTGTACTCTTCACTATCTTTGATGCTGTCTAGAGGCTGTGATTCAAAAAGCCAAGTAATGGACTTGACATTGGTATTGTCAGTAGCTTCTTTATCATTTACCTTTTCTGCTTTGTCATACAAAATGTCCATTGGTTGTGTCTCAAATAACCATTTACAGGTCTTGACATCACCTTTACGAGCCTCTTCAACAGAAGCATTCTGCTCTGCCTGGTTGAATTTGGAATGGATCCCATCTATTGTCTGGGTCTCAAAAAGCCACTTTGCCATTTTGACATCACCCATTTTGTCCTCCTGTCTTGTGATGCCTTTGATTACCTCGACATTTCCTCTTCCTTCTGTAAGACTGTCTAAAGGATTGGTCTCAAACATCCACTTATAGTTTTGGACTTTCCCTTTGATGAATTCTTCTCGGCTGACTGTTGTGACCTTATGGAGGTTTCCAGAGCTGTCTTTTATTGCATATAAAGGAGTTGTCTCAAACATTTCTTTGTTACCTTTTACATTTCCTGCTGCAATAGCCTTTTCCTTCTCAACTGTCTCCTCATCAGAATGAGCAATTTTGCCAAGAGGAATTGTTTCAAAAAGATGTTTGAATCTCTTAACGTCGCCTTTTTCAAACTCAAGTTCCTTGGTTGAGGTGTCCTTTTGAATATCGCAGCTCTCAAATATTTGTTTTTTGCCTTTTACTTCTCCTTGTTCACAAGCTGAAAGGGTAATTTTCTTCAAACGGCCAACTTCATAGCTATCATTAAGGGTCTCCATGGGTTGAGTTTCAAAGAGCCACAAAGAAGTCTTGACATCTCCTCCAATGATTTCTTCCTTTTCCAAAGATTTTTCTTCTGAGTCTCCTTTTAGTGCTGCCAAGGGTTGCATCTCAAAGAGCTTCCTCTTGTTGATGACATCCACTTCTCCTGCCCCCTCATGCTCCATTCCTTCAAACTTGTCCACTCCCACAGCTTCTTGTATTGTGTTGAATGACTGAGTTTCAAACACCCACCTCTTTTGGTCAACTCCTCCTTTGTGCCCCTCTTCAAGAGATATACCACGAATTATTTTCACCCCATCACTTCCCTTATTAATCAGGTCCAGAGGCTTAGTCTCAAAGAGCCAACGAGCAGTGCTGACAGTGCTGCTTTTGATCTCCTCCCTGCAGATAGATTCAATTTCATGGATTTTGCCACTGTTGTCCCTGATGGCACAGCAGGGTTCTGCCTGAAAGAGTTTTACGGTTTTCTGAATGTCTCCTTTCTGCTCCTGGAGCTCAGATTTCAGTTTTAAGAGGCTGTGGTCTTCTATTGAGCTGCAACGTCCCAGGTCACTCAGTGGTTTAGACTCAAAAAGCAGCCTAGTCCCTCTCACATCTCCTGACTGGATGGGTTCTTGCAGCACAGCTTCAACCAGTTCACCTTCTTCTGTTATTGACTGATTTAAAGAATCTAAAGGCTGGGTCTCAAACAACCACACTGATGATCTCACATCACCTCTGACAGAAGTCTGTCTCTGAGCAGACATTTGTTGGGAGCTGTCACTGTGCTCAAACATAGAGGACGTGCCTCTGACATCTCCACCTTTTACCTCCTCATCATGCAGCAGCTTCTTGGTTGCATGAGGATCCCCAATATTGTCCAAAGTCCAGTTCTCAAAGATCCACCTCATGGACTGCACTTCACCTTGATAAGCTGTATCAGCTGCCTGAGTGTTTTCTGACTGTACTGCCTTAATTATCTCATCATCCACGGTATCATCAAGACTTGCCCGTAGGTCTGGGTGGATGTGTTTAAAGAGCCTCTTCAGTTCACTCTTTTGCCTTTGCTGGTAAAATGTGGAGAAGGTTTCTTTAGGTGGGGGCGCAGGGAGGCCACTTAATTCTGAAGGCTCTCCATAATCAAGGGGTCTAGGTGGTACAGGAGGAGGTGGGGGAGGCAGGTAGTCTTCATCATAAGATGAATGTGACACTGTGACTTTCCTGGCTGCTTCAGCCATCTTTAAATGAAAGACAGATGGGAGTAATATCGTCAGGTTTCAGTTATCAAAAAACATATTAGTTAAGTTACATGCAAATATTAAAATGACATGCACTTGAGCAAGTGAAGCCATACTTTACCTTTCTTTGTGGTCGCTTGACGTTTATCACAGCAAATCATTCTCTGTCACACCAGGGTTAACAAAACACTTCATAGCTGTTAGTAAGCAGACATCACGTGGATACACGGTCCTTTCTGTAAGTTATAGCAATAACCGCATTTCTGCTTCTTTTTTCTCTACAGGTAGTGGTAAAGGTAAATCTACTTTAATAATCATATATACAGTGTACAGTGAAATTTGATCTCTGCATTTAACTCCTCCCCGAGGAGCAGTCGGCAGCCACAGTGTGGCGCCTGAGGACCAACTCCAGATTTCAAGGCACTACCTCAGTCAAGGGCTCTGACTGCAGGGTTAACTTAGCGCACATTTTTGATGTATGGTATTGAAAGGAAACACCTGGAAATATGAATCTGCATTAAACAAGCATTAGCTGATTTTTGGCCACTTAGGGGCAGCAAAAAACAAGTTGTAAACACAACACTGATATCTCCTTTCTAAAATGGTGAGCCTATTAGCAAAAAGGTGCATATTTAGCAGCAATGGGGCAACATAATTATTCATTTGAAATCTAGTGACCTGATGAATGCAAATTTAATGTTCACAGTTTTTTCACCCTTTTTTGGGTCTCCACCAACTCCTGACAGTGGATTTTTAGAGCTTTTTGTTTCTCTGGAAATGTTTGTCAGCAGTCAAAAACAACACTGTTGGGCATGGTGCAACCCAGGCCATTTGGTTACATTGCGGGACTGTAAAGCAAGCAAAACAATTAGCTAAAATATACTGTATGTATCACTCTAGATAGCAGTCGGGTATTAACTTTCTATGGGTGTGTCACCATGGGCAGCACCTCTCTAGACACATGGTCATTTGATCCATTATTAATTAGATGTAACGTAATTCTAAAATATTGTAGCATAGCATTCAGATTGTGTGAAACACAAAGGTACTGCAGTTCTATCTCTGTTCTGCTGCACTGTTTCAAAATTGGGGAACTATGTATTAAAAGATCTTTGAAGCACAAATGGATGTGACCAACCTAAACTGGCATATAATAATAACATTGGTGGTCTGTCAGTGTAAGACACAGATTTTATTTTATTTTGTTTGTTGCTGACTATTATTTTCTACCTGACACAAATATTAATTTACAGTTAATGTAAACATATTGGTTGATCTGCAGTGCTAATGGTGGTCTCGTCTTAGAGTTAAAGGGATACACCAACTGTTTTTCTTTTTGTCATTTGCCTCCATCTCGAGTTCTGGACAAGAAGATAGATACCATTCTTTCGACTGTGTGCGCAGTAACAAGGACGAGATGAGTGGAGCTCACCCACTGCTAATTAGCTTAGCTCAAACACTGTTATTAAATACAAAGTGCTAGCCTGCCTCCGTCTAAAGTCATCAGATAAGCTTTCCAACAACGCTAACAGTCCTGTGTGCTTGTTTTGACTTGTTTATTTTACCAAGTTCTATTATTTTTAAACTCTGAATAGCACTTTATGTAATTTTAAAATCAAATACATGCCAGAAGTAAACCACGGGGCACATGTGCAAACCATTGCGGATGTACTCTTAAGTAGGTCAAAAAAACAAAATGTCTGTTAAAAATTAATTAAAATTATATAAAGTGCTAATCTGAGTCTATAAATAGCATACTGTGGTAAATACAGTTGCAACAAGCAAGTGGACCATTTAGAGTTTTCGGAAAGTTTATCTGATGACTTTGGGCAGGCTAGCACTTCCCATTGACTACCAGTATCTGAGCTAAGCTAATTAGCAGTGGGTGAGCTCTGCCTGGCTCTTCCTTGTTACTATTTGCACAGTCGAAAGAATGGTATTTATCTTCTTGTCTGGAACTTGGAAGGGAGGCAAATAACAAAAAGAAAAAAAAGTTTTCCTATCCCTTAAACAAAACTGAGTTACTGTTAATGGCACGTCACTCATGATTACACAGAAATTGATATGACATTAACATCAAACCTGATGTTCATACAATGTTTGTTCACTGTGATGCAGAAGCTATGTGAAAAGAATACAGCACTGTATAAAAACAACTTATTCTGAAGGTAAATGTAAATGTCATATGTTTCTATTGTGTTGCTTTGTTTAGTACTAGATCAAAGGTTAATGGTCTTAAGTCATACAAGCAAAGAGTCAGTTGCAGAGCACCCACACACTGTAGTGAAGGATGAAAAGAGAACTGTACAGTACCTCACTCTTCTTAGCTTTCTTTCCTGGAGAAATGATCAATTCCTGTTGAACAACAATTAAAAAAAATATTTAGATGAGTTTTGATCATGCATATGTTACAATTATACTCTCTAAAATTATATGCCATATTTAGGGCATATACATTATATTTATTGTAAAGAAATATATTTGCTCTATTTGTGAGCACAGTGGTCATTCCCTACTGCAGCCCTTGACCTTCGGGTGTAAGCAGGAATGAGAGGCATTTCAGGAACTCACTGGCTGTGGTGAGTCTCCTGCTGAGTTGATAGCTGCTGCTCTTGACAGATAGAGAGCTGATCGGTCTCTCACTGTGGACGAGGTAGATATCTGGTCTCTGGTTTGTCTTGCTGGGGGATCCCCCTTTGTCACTGGTGAACTATTTCTGTCATCTGCAATAGAGGGGACAAAATACATTCAGTATCATATCTACCTAAAGTTAATTAATTAGTGTTGTTTTTGCCAGTTTAGTTTTTCTGACATGCACTTGTAAAAGTAGGACTCAGACGTATCCCAAAATAGCAAAGCAATGTGTCTAGTGCCATCAACAAGTGACAATTAATGATAACACTGTGTGTGTGTGTGTGTGTGTATTTATAGTGTATTGGAAACTTTGTTATCACTGTTGTAGCTCCTTGTTAACTTGTGGAAACTATTTAATCTGATACCAGGCCTACAGTATGTAGTATATGGCACCCTAACAGTGGTCTTGAGTAGTTTGGAGGACTTATAATTTAAATTAACCTTCATATAATTTACTGGGTGAAGACAAATACTGAAACTAACAACAACTGTAACAGACTTTGATCCCAGTAGCGGGTAAAACAAATAGGCCCACACAGCTTGCTTGCTGCCTGGGACCCTCACCAAACTGCATGCCATGGTCTGACCACAACGGCCAAGAAGAAAAAAACAAAAAAAACAAAAAAAAACAGCAACTGCCAGCTCAGCTGGAGTGACACAGATTGTTTGCACATTGTTTGTGTGAGCTCTCACCGATCAAACCATCAACACCTGACCAAAGGAATGCGACTGGCTGCCCTCGTGAAAAACATGGAAATGTTCTCAGCTTGGTTTGCTTTATTTCACCGTGAGCTGTTTCACCCTGCAGTGATACAGCTTGTTCACAGATTTAAAAAGCCCTCAGTACCTATTAGCTAAAAACTGGTGATCTGTTCAAGTCACGAGTATGTTAGATGTGATAAATTCAGAAAATACTTCAGCAGGGCTGCGAACAATATGGCGAGAGGTCAACAGCCCAGTGTGTTACCATCCAGCTGTAACTAATGGCCAGATTTGAACACACCTCCCCTTTTCACACACTAAGCCCTCGCAGCACAAAAGGATGGACCAGCAAGCTGGCGCCTCTCACGAGCCCGGACTTAAAACATTTTCATAGATGGGTGAGCAGACAGAATGAGGCAACCGAGTGCCATGCATGTTCTGTTGAAGTCCTCATCCGCTAAAACGAGAGGTCAACTTCATCACTTAAAAGCACCCGTACACTCACACACACTGGTATAAAAAGCTGGTGAAACACTGATTTGTAAAACGCAGCTGTTAACAAATCATAAATGAGCTTCACTGACGTTTGATGCCGTTCTCTGTGATTCCCACACATTCAAAGCACTTTCTGCTGACAAGCCTTTGATCTGGGTTTATTCTCCTGGAATGAAGAGCAGCTATTAGCAGCACGGTAATGTGGGGGGCGTTTCGTGCCGCTGGCAGCTGTACAAATGATGGGGAAATGTGGTTGCTATTTGTTCGTCACCACCACCACCACCACCTTCACCACCATCAGCTGTTGGTGATTGTAGCCACATTCACAGACTGTAATGAAAACCAGCATGCCTGAAGGCTGCTCACACAGGAGGGGCCTCAGACCCATAAAACAGCACATCGCACTCATGTGTGTTTCATGAGTCAATAAAAGTGGCGTTTGCCTTTGCTCATTGCATTTATGACAGATTTTCCGCTTGTCAGTTAGTCAATTATTACTCTTTTGATGATAGAAAGCAGGAAAACTGATGATTGAGCGCTCCTGTTGTCTGACCTTCCATTCCAGACATGTCTGAGGATAACGGGCTGAAAAATGAGAGCCACTTAAGACTTAATGAAGATGCCAGCAGCATAGTCACAACACTCTGTGACCTTGTTTAGCTTTGACATCACTCACAGAAATAGCCATTAAAAAGAACAAAATGGCAAACATTCAGATCATAGTTTCTTTTTTTTTCTTTTTTGGGGTCAAAGTCAGTAATTTAATCATTTATGCTAGACTTTTGTCCTTATAATTAGCAGAGTCTTGTTGTTTTTAGTGACTTATCACTGACACACTGGTACATTATATGAACTACAGTATACAAACTTTAACAAAATATTCTGAAAGCTGTTTTCCTGAGTTAGAAGTTAAGAACATCCACTACATGTTCATTTTACTCATCTAACAGATTAGAATCGTATCTATACAAATAAAAAGTACTTTAATAAAAATATTGTATACAGTTAGATAGCTTCATCAGTCATCATTATACAGTAGTACTTGTTTAACATTAGCTTCATACACATTTTCATCAGTTACGTCTCTTTCAATAAAGTCAATACTCACTAAAACGCCATCCAGCGTTGTTGTCTGTCACTTCCCTGTGTTTGATAGCTGACTCTCGAGGCCCCCTGTGATGTGTGCTACAGCCTGTCTCCTCTCTCAGTGCTCCTCTCTGCTTCTCACTTCACTGTGACTGAATTGTCTAGTCCTGTGGTCTCGGTGACAGCTGATTTTTATCAGAGCCCGCTACCCCAGTGGAAGACTTTGGCTATTTTGGGAGGGTGGGCTGGCGGCTGCTGTTACTCAGCTTAGTCAATCACCTCTGTTAGTCACTGAAGGACTGGGGCACCCCTCCACCACCCATTCCCATAGCTACATTGTCACCCACTATAATGGGCATTGGGTGGGACCTGCAGTATGTGTGTCAGTGGGTGTTTGGTGGGCAACATAATTTTTTTTAAAGGTTTTTTGATAAAATGGTACACTAAAATGGCTGCTTAAGCAACTATTTCATCTCGGTATCGTCTCTTATATTTTAGTTTATGCACGTTAACATGATTTTCTAGTGGTGGAAGCTGAAGTTTTACTATATTTTCATTAGTGTTTTGAAAAGAACACTATGATTTTTGCCAGCAGTCCTTACTGTGGTGATCCACTCACATTTTTGCTCATGTGTTACTCACACTAGACATACCACAAGGTCAAAATGTCAAGATACGTTGGAGCAATATCAGTTCCAGGGCACAGAGGGATGTGGCTCAGAAAAGTCTGCGTCATGGTCAGAGCTGTCAGAGGCAGCCTTACTCCTATCTTAAGCATGTGTGCAAAACACATAGTTATGCATTCACACAGCTACATCCTTGTCTTTATTTAGCTGTTTCCCTGTTACTCACAAGGCCAAATGACACAGAGGTTAAAATCATACCAACTCTGCTAGGATGTTCACGGGGACACTTTTAAACTAAGGAATACTGAGCCTGACCCTTTTACTCCATGTTGACTTCTTCTAGATTGATCTGATATAATGGATGTGTGGGACGTACTACATACATATTTTACTGGCTGGCAGGAGGACAAACATTCATTGCTCAACGATCAGTGAAAGTGGTCCTAATTTTCAAAAAGTTTTTAATAGTCCTAGTCAGGACAACTGATTGTGAACTGTGGTACCAAAATACAACAGTGATCTCATGGCTTTGAGGGGACTTTGACACAAATCCCTTCGGCCCTATCAGGTCTCAGTGACTATAAACATGAAATCCAGCCCCGCTGCTTACCGTGTGAGTATCTGGAAGCTTTGTCGTAAGTCTCTGGCAGGACATTTGTGGCCTTTCCTCCTTTCACTTGGGAAGTTCTCTGTGGATTAATAAAAAATAGTGTCGTAAAAACAGTTACAACACACTCTTTTTGGTGTTTCCAGTGTCAAGTCTGTTTTTGATTGCTCTGTGTAATGGGCACTTTAAGAAATGGCCACATTTATTCCAGTTAGTTGAGTAAGTTTTTTACTTTTTTCCTAAGCAGTAGATGAGAGGATCACCACTCCCTTGTCTGTGTAGCAAAAAGCTGCACAGCTTGTTAGCTTAGCATGACGACTGAAAAGAGAAAATTCTAACAAATAGTTGTGGATACATTTCTGTATTTAACAGGTTAATTGTTGAGATTTAGAGGTGCCATGTGTAACAAGAGTAATTATATAGCAATAATATGTGTAACAGAGCCAAACATTTATTTATAATTTGTTTTATTATAATTACCCAAATCTGTGTAAATAGTTATAAAACGACATGTTAGGTCTCCAAAGTCAATATGCGGAACTTTTGAGACTCGGTTTCTGTACCCCAACGTTAATTTTTGTGGGTTCCCATACATATTTTGTCTCTTATGTAAGCCTCTTTCCTTTTTGTTATCGTGCTTCACAGGAGAGGAGCTGAAGTTTGAGGGCATACTGTAATTGACTGGAGGATTTTGTTATTCACCTGTTGTCAGATTAAACGGAGATCGCCTCCAACCATATCCTGGTCTGGGTCTCCTCATACATCGCTAACCACCAGCGGTTGCACAGGAAGTAGATGCATTGTATGGAGCGGGCTAGCTGTGCCCCCCGCATCAAGTCATTACGCTAAGTTAAGCTAATCACCCCTGGCTCTTGCTTCATATTTACTTTACAAACACAAGAATAGTGCCGACCATCGCATTTCACGCTCAGAAGTCTACTAAGTCTGTTTGTGACTTCTCACAATTAGCAGAGATC
>JAQFJA010000004.1:5066259-5076698 GCA_029874485.1 Naso brachycentron
AGTTACTCCCCAACACAGAGTACTGGACCACCGAGTAAGGCTGAATCCTAATGATCAAACTCCAGACAAGCTTATAGTTTTTTGAAAACAAAACATGTCTCCACTGGCAGACTCAGAGGGGGGGCAGGGGGCCAATCGCCCCTCTGGTGCCCTACAGTTAAAAAAAAAATGTCATGAAAGTGCCCCCTTGGATGCCCCTGTGGTAGATATAATATGATGAAGCACCTTCTAGGATGTCCTTTCAGTGGACCAAACATGTTAAAATGCCTTTTAGGGTGCCCCTCCTTTGTTAAAACGTGGTAAAATGCCTTCTAGGGGTGCCTTACGATGGACAAAAACTGGTTAAGTGCCCTTAAGGATGCCTTTCTGACGGACAAAATGTAATGAAGTGCCTAACAACTTTTTTTTTGCAGACAAGTGTCTTTTTTTGCTGTTTTTGCCCCTGCCCCTCAAACATCCTGAGTCCGCCACTGCATGCCTCCCTTAACTATAAAAAGTCTTGGTTTAACAAATCCTACTCCTAATGTTTAGTAGGTTAAGGTGCCATTTAATGACATATTAAAACAGCCTTTTTTAATTTCTGCTTTAACTTGAAGGTAACATGATAAACTAAATTCAAGTACCACGGCCCCATGTCGCATCAGAACGATGGGGGGAAAGGGCCCCTCTGTCTCTGTCATATTTAAGTGTGACAGGCTGCCACAGGAGCGGTAATCCTCCGCGGTCCAGCAGCATCCTCCCTCCCTCATGCTCAAGGGCAAATCGAGGTGCGCCTCCCCCGCCGCTGCGCAGCTGCTGAAGACAGCGCAGCATCCTCTCCACGCTCGGCGGCTCGGGACCTTTTCCTCTGTGGGATGACTGCGGAAGAGCCACTCGAATGGAAGGAAAGAGGACAACTGTCGGCAGGTTACAAAATGTCCCAAAGAAGGTGATCTGACCGCAGGCGTTTGTCTAGAAGTTCATTTTGAACTTCATTCATTCACTTCGCCCATTTTCATTTAAACTTTGGATTGTGGTGGTGAGACGCACTTTTCTGTCCTGCTGGACTGGAGCTTTTTGTCCATCATGAAGAATGAACCCTGAGAGGAAGAGATGGATTTTGCACGGAGAGTTTGGCTGTTTCCTCTTCAAAAACCCGAAGAAATCAACTCTGGAAATGTTGCTGTAGATCTCAGAGTTTCATATGTGAGTATGGATTTATTATGCAGAAACATCAGTGACTTCTCAGGGAGTAAATGCTCGAACTTACTTGAGAATTATTTGGTCCTCTGCTTTTCCTTTCCGTCACTTTGGGTAAGGATGGATGAGTGGAAAACGTCTCCACTAAAAATATAAAACAAACTAAAACTTCAAACTTCTGGCTGTAGGTTTAATCTGTATGTTAAAACAATACAACACAGCCTTTGATAGACTGTATATCATAAAAACATTAACTTGCTATAAACTACAGTGCAAAATATAGATTTTATGTTTTGTGTTTTATAGAGTTGCACTTATTGTTTCACTTTTTGTCACTGTGGCAAAATCTGTTATAAACAGGCTGCCACCTACATTTAAAGTGCACCTAAGTTTCCCAGTGCTTTGCTTGCAATGTGATGGGTGGCACACATTACATAATGATATGTTTCAGGCTGTGGTTACAAATTTAAGATCCGTTGTCAAACTCATTTGGAGATCGGCCTTCATCATCTTCTGATCTGATAAAAATGATGTAACTCGTGATTAGTTTTAGATTTTGCTGTTTTTTTGAGTGGGATTCAAAAAAGAGCGGCTATGTCTGAACCTGCAGAGCTTTTAAAAATGTGTGTATTTTTTAAAAATTAGTCACCCTAGTCATGGAAATAATTTCACCATGTGTCATTTTGTTGGTCTATACCTTCTGTAACTCGTATTTAAGCTATCTGGTGCAATTACATTGAAAGGTTTTTGCTAAAGAAGTAGGTCATCAGTTCAGACTGCACACCTAGGATCACAGTATGTACAGTAGCTCTGAGAGGGCACAGACACGTAACATGAACCAGTGAGAGGAGACGAAATATACAATCAGTCAGAGTATGTGGTATATCTTTATTTCTGTTGTCTCAGATAATAAGGTTGTTTAATTTTATGGTAAACAAATATTTGTGTCTTGTAAAAGTAGACTAAAGGAAGAATAGGAGACTATTTTTAGGCTTTAAATTATGATCTCTTTTTGTGCCTGTATAACATTTTAAACGGTTACAGTAAGATGACAGACGTAACACACATCCAAAAAAAAAAAAAAAGAAGCTGGATATTAAGCGGAATAATTGAGCTGGAGAAATTGACCCTCTCACACCAAAATGAAAAAGACCCAAAAAGCCAAAGGGAGTTTAAGTGACATGACACAACATTGTGTCATCAACATTATGACATCATACGTGAGGATGGTCTTCTCAAAGCTTGATCAGACTTAGAGTTGCAGTTTTCACATGCATTTACTTGTAAATTCTGTTAAGTGCTGTTCTTAGTTGAGGTGTCAGTTGTTTTATTAGTAACCAAACTCCTATGCAGGTATTAAAGCAAATAATTTTTCTAATCGGCGTCAATCATTTGTGACCAATGACTGTCTCTTCTTTTTGACTTGGCAGTTTCAAAGCAACAGAAAGCAATCATAAGCAAAAGGTAAAAGCCATATTAAAAAAAAAAAGAATTAAAGTTCCATTACGTATAGTTACAGGGGATCTATTTGTAAAAAATGGCAGAAATGGAACATATCATTTCTAATAATTAGTTAGTAAATAATTAGTACATAATCAGCTGAAAATAAAAAGTGTATGTTTTCTTTACCTCAGAATGAGCCTTTTATATCTACACAGGTAGCAAGTCCTCCTCCATGAAGTCCGCCATATTTCTACAGTAGCTCAGAATGGACAAATCAAACATTGGCTATGAAGACGGCCTTTCTCGTTTTTTGCTTTTTTCACGTTTTTTGTGTTTTTTTGTGGCCACAATAGATTCTTCTACATGCTTTAAATGGGAGCATTAGTAGAACAATATTTAGTCGGGTGCAATCTGCAACTTCACCTCTAGATGTCACTAAATCCTTCACACTGGACCTTAAATCCCTACACTGTAAAAATAATGATTTTTCTGTCAGTGAGGTCTTCATAATAAATTGTGCCTGGCAGGCATAACAGTCTGTGTGGAGCCTGAAGCATGACTTCTGATGACTTGTGATTTTACAAAAACCACAACAGTGACCGCCCACTTTTTTAAATGGCCCCAGTTCTCTGACTGAATTTCCAATTCATTCACTCTGATCATTAAAAAAAAATTTTCTACAAATTGTTTTGAGCCAGCAACCAAGTCAGTCAACTGAGATTAATAGTGATGCCAAAACATTAAGTCAAACACAGACAAAGAATCAAAAGTATTAGGATGTATACAGAGAAAGTTGGAGTCGCCTTTCAACCACTAACTTTTACCCAGTTCAACATGCTTCCTCTGGAATGAAGGGGCAGTTTACACGGTGCAAATTTTCTCACCAAACGAAACACTTCTGTTGCAGTTCGGCCGTCCTTTTACTTGAAAACGACGTGCTGGCGCCCCTGAAACCACAAATGTTTGAAACCATATTCCGGGGTGGAGTCTTTTAAAACTGCAACCTTCTTTCTGGCTGTGTAAACTAGCAAGCGGAGTGCCTGTGAATGCGGCGTCGACGCTAATGCTAATGCTAACGCTAACGCAAGTCAATACATTCCACTCCAGCCACTGTCAAACTCAGATTAAACACTCTGCAGTGCACCCAAAGCAGGTTGAATATGACGACAGTTTATTGAGGCCAATTTCAGTTTTAGTAGCATAATTTTAGAAATCAAATTATGGTTGAATTTCTCTTATTTGTGGCTGCTTAGAGCTTAGCATCAAGAGGAAGTTAACAACCTTGGCAGCTCCAATGGTATGTCATTACAAACTTACACCGCCAACTACTGGCCTGGCATGCATACTACAGCGCTTTCGGTTGATCGTGTAAAGGTGAATTTATTTTGATGATGCAAAGAAAAGACCTTTCTGTTTTTAGTAGAGCTGCTCCCATGTAAATGTGGCCTAAGTCTTTCTCATTATTATAGTGTTTATATTGTAAATATTGTGTCGTTATATACTGTAGTTTGTGTTGTGTGTATAGTGTCTCACATAGTGTGTGATACTGCATAAAGTGCATATACTTTACTGTGTTGTCAGTAACATGGTTGTGGGTGTGGTAAATATTTCCATAGCAACTGACAGTCCAACCAACTGGTTATGACCACTAACTGTAAAAACATGGATGACATGACAGCTGTTTGAAAGTAAAACCAAAACAACACGATCACTCTCTGGCGTCTGGCTAAAGTAAAGGTCATAAAGCCCGCCCCTCCATGTTAGCAAATAGTTCAAACTAAATCATCACACATACGTACACGTCAAAAAAGAAAGGCTACAAATACTGTATCAAAGATCCTTTGGCTGCATTTTTGTCCAGCGAGATCATCTTTATACAGTCAAAGGTTATGACATGTAATTTGTTGCAATTGTTTATTTTTGATTACTGACTTCTCTAATCTAATGTTATAAGCGGCAGTGTAAAGCTCACAAGTACTCAACAGTGATTATGCATGATTGACATATGAGTCAGTGTAAATTAAAACAAGAGAACCAATTGAAAATAACATCCCAAAACCCACAGAGAGCTGCTTCTAAGCCATGTTATACTTGATGCTGCAATCAAATTTGTCCCAACGACTTTGCTGACCTGTATTGACAAGAACTGCAAGCAGGGGACCAGATGCATAGCAACGGATTACGTTCTACATAAAAGTTTTATTCTGAAAATAAATCAATTCTGATGTAACCAATTCACAATCATCAACATTTAAATTAGTAACTTTTAAATTAGTAATTAAATTTTGTCTCGGTAGCTTACGATTACATTTATTTTGTATTTTAATTCGATTCCTAAAGACAACATGAGGGTTTTCATCTGACAGGTTGTGATAACAAAAAGCGTTAATTTGTCAAATTTAAGAAATAGCATCTTTAGTGTC
Source organism: Naso brachycentron (assembly GCA_029874485.1). Classification (NCBI taxonomy): domain Eukaryota; kingdom Metazoa; phylum Chordata; class Actinopteri; order Acanthuriformes; family Acanthuridae; genus Naso; species Naso brachycentron. Next base: position 5,071,305 of record JAQFJA010000004.1, read on the forward strand.
TATGATCGTGAGCAAAACAGCGTAGTCCTAGTTTAACAAGACATGACTCAGTACAAATTTTCACCCATTTCTCCATCATTAAGGATGAACCCAGTTTGATCACTTGTCAGTCTTATTGAAGATTACAGTTTAGTCCGAGCTGTTCTTGTAGAAGCACTTAGTCAGATGACTTTTGGTTACAATGTCCCAAGGACCAACGTTATACGGAATTTCACTGAGCAGCAAATGTCTCATTACACTGACTCCAAATTAAGTTTTTGATTTAAATATTCAGTATAATCTTGAGGTCTGAATCTCTTTCTTTTTCAGTTAATAGAAAGTTATTTTCTTGTTATCTTGTGCATACACCAACAGCACTACATGATAATGAATATAAAGTGGTCCATGTATGAAGTAAGTGTGTGCTAATTACAACATCAGCTGGTGTATAATCCTTTTAATGCTATCGTGTGACTCTACGACAAATTAGTGTGTTGCTCTAAGTATCTTTTTCTTCTTTTCCTCTGACATCACATCACGTGTCAGTTATTCCTTAATGTTTAAAATGCGGCTCTACTGTCCCCTTTTGAAGAAGAATGGAATAAAAGATGGAGAAAATTGCTTCGCTCACTTAACTTTTGGAGCATTGATAATAGGAGAAATGTCTGAGGATGTCCAGTGGTCATGTCAACATTTAAATTAATATTAAGATTGAGATTGTTAAGATTAAGATGTTACTAAGATAGTTTGTTGATGTTTTTTTTCTTCTAGCTAATGAGTCAATGTCGTATTTTTGCTGTATCCTCTAAATATTAATATTAGTACTGACCTCAAAAATTCAATATCAGGCTGTAGTACAAACCAGCAATGCTTTGGTTACAGGTCTGCCACCCTAACTCATAATGACACCAAATGACATTACATTTACTGTCAGAGAATTCAAAACAGGAGCCTTTCAGAACACATGCTGTCAAGTGTGTGTATGTGTGCGTGTGTGTGTGCGTGCCAGTCCACGGATGTGCTCTACTTTTAGGTAATTATTATAATTATTTGCAGTGATGATGACCACATCACATCTGGCTGTTATGGGAATTAAATTTTATTCAACTAAAATACTTTTTTTCTCTCGCTCTTTACCACCGTATCCTGGCGTGCAAGTCAGTGCACAGTGACAGATATTCTCTTTGTGCATTTGATGGTAGATTATATAATATTATTGATATATGCTTTTATCGTATGTCCTACAGAGTGGAGGTCATTATCATAGCCTCTCACTGTACTGTATTGTTAGTTACCTTTAAAAGAGGAAATGCTGTGACTGTCGATGCTTCTGTGCACGATTCATTTCATCCTGTTACATCCTGTAGCATCCTAGCAGAAAAATCATTGCTTTGAACCTGTTTATCTGCTTTATGACGTTGCAAATGGACGTTAACCTATTTATTTTGACAGCAAATGGGAAAGCGCTGGCCTCAGTGTATGAGACGAGCTGATCTGAGATCAACCTGGGCCAAATAAGCAGATCAAGTGAAAGCAGATAACTAGCGTCTGGCTGGACGTGTGAAGGGATCAATGCATTTCAGGACAGGAGGAGATGGAAAACTCTCCGTGCTTAGTCAATATGAAAAGGATACAAAAGGGGAACATTATGTAATCCTCTCTTTGGAAAGCTTTTTCAGTTATTAAAATATCAGACTCTGTCACCAGCTAAAATGATGGGGTGAATTTTTGGTCGTGGAAAGGCCATTAGTATTGTCTTTATTCAGAGAGTGGCTTTGGTTTGCGATCAGATTCCCTGCAAACTGCCTTTATGCTTTATTTACATTCAAAAGAACAACTTTTGACAATTAATTCACAAGCAAATGCGTGTGTGTATGTTTTTTTTTTTAACATTTTAGCTCTTCTAACTGAATTTAATAACTTCTTTGGTTCGATTAATCTCATTTCCTGAACTGATTAAAAGAAACACTGAAAGCTGCAGTAGGCAACATGTGGAAATCAAGCTAGCTGGAGCATGAGACTCCTAAGGAAGCAACTCCGTCTCCCCTCCCTTCCCTGTTTTTGTTCCAGCTCGTGTTTAATTTTGTTTATTGTTGCCAAAGATAGTCAATTATTACTACAAGATCCTTCACTGTACGCTGTGCCAGTGGTGTGAAATGGAATATTACACTTCCCGTCTCCTGAGTGGGTGGAGTCACACTTGGAACCACCATCCCTCCACCTATTCTGAAGTGTTATAACGCTGTGTGAATGGATTAAAGCAGATGGATTTGATGTCGCATGAAATTAATGTGATGTAAGTTTAAACTTTTGATTCATGGTTTCACCTATAAGAACATTTAAATGTCTGCTTACGTCTGTTGTGAAGCAAGGCGGGAATCACTGGTTCCCAGATCTCACAAGAGTGTGTTGCTGAGACAGAGACAGGTCGCAGACAAAGTTAATTTCCTCCTGATATGTGAGTCTGAAAAATGCCGTTTTTGTGTCAAAATGTTCGGAAGATACGTTTCTTGTGAAAAATGGGTCCAATCTGTATCTTGGTGATGATGGGGCGAAAGAATTGGTCACAGTCTGTGATCGGGTTAATTTCTCCCATAAGAATGAATGGACTAAAGACTGCTTCTAGTCTCCTAAAGGGGTGGTACAGGAAATGAACGTTCAGTGAGACGTCTCGCTTTCTACTATTAACTGTCACTGTTGTCACTCGCTCTTTTAAGTCCAGTTTACACCAAAGATTCACGAAGAGATGAAACGGTTACAGAGACAGTTGCGGCGGTGTAAACTGGTCTGTCTTAGCTTGACTCAAGTCAGATGATGGTGTCGCCTGCAACTCTAATTTTCAAGTTGCCAGTCACTAGTTTCAACAGCCAATCGATTCGTGTCACCTGTCGCTAAAGCACAGCATAGAGTGGCCAACATGGACACACTTTCTCTGAAATGACCTGTGATTGGCCTAAAATACCCCAGGACGGTCTGAACACAGAGCCACGGAGAGGTCCAGAAGTCTAGTGTTCTTTCAGACCACCTGAATTAAAATATGCTGGAAGGTTATTGTGGAATTTTTGGCGCATGACGCTGAAGATAAAATGCCTACCCCAGCTTTAAAACTGGCTTTATTGTTAAGATGATGCCACATTACTCTGGAAAATTTACGCTCAAAAAGCTACCTGTTCAATACCAAACAACAGAGACCAAAACAGAGGAAAGGAAAAGTGAATATAGACTTTTGTTTGTCAGCTTGCCTGAAGCATGACTTCACATGAATGATTATGTGGCTCACAGTCTGCAGCATAAGTAAACAGACGGCTGACATGTTCAACAATGACAACCTTATAAAAGAAAAATTTGCTTACGTTGCCAAATGACCAATAAATAAAGAAAAAAATGTAACTTGAACTGCACACCTGCAGCAATGTCCTCAAAATTCCTGGTAACCCTAAATATAACAAAATGAAACTGTGTCTTAGATAACTTTCTGCATTTTTTTTAACAGAGTGTGTGGTGTCAGAATGTATGACTGATAATTCAAACAGCCTGCACTTTAGAGAGACACTCAGTGATTGTGTTATACTGCTCATTAGTGCCTACAAATGTCCATAGGTTGGCCCAGCTCGCTATTGAAGGTGCTTTACGTAACATGTCAACACCAAGTACAGTACAATTCATATGTAGAGGTCACCTGAGTCCTGTGTGCTGTATGTACAAGGGGTTGACTTCTATGTCTGTTTGAACTGTGCTATTAAAGCACAAGAGTGTATGGCAGCATAATAAATATTCACACAAGGAAATGACTGACAGACCATATGGGACCTGTACATAATGAAAACTGCACTTTATAATGTGACACATCAATTAAAATTGGGTCAAATGATTTGAAGCAAATTTGACCACATTTTTTAGACACACTCAAACAAAGTCAAGTGAGGAATTGTAAGATAAATTGAACTAAAATGTCGCAAACAGCCTCCTTAATGTTTTGAATGTCAGCACAGAAGGCTACTCAGACTCTTTAGCTTGAAGGTGTGAGTTTCGATGTGATGTTAAAAATGACAGCGTGCATCTTTATGGTTGCTGGCAAGTCGATGTCCAGACCTTTCAGTGTTGTTCAGTTCAGCAGAGGCAAGCATGTGACCTCCATCCTAAATCAGTGCTGGTGAAAACCCCAGGTCAGGGCTACAGACTGTGGACTTAATCCCTCTGATTCAGAACTATGGCTGCCCTAGTTTGACAGAGACTGTTGGATAACAGGAAACTGGTGGTCAGTGGCAAGGGCGAAACATTTATATTACGTCTCTGGACCTTCCTCGCTTTAAAAAAGTCAGAGGCAATCCAGCCTTTGATTCATGACTGTGTACATTGCAATTATACAATGTTTGAAAAAGACAGCGTGTCAGTGATGAGGACATACTTGTGTCCTTGTGTGTCCCAGGGAAATTGTCAAACTCTACACGGCTTTTAAACATTCATTCATTATGGGAGCATCACATGACAAATGATCCAAAATCTGTCAGACATGTAAGATAAATGAAGATACTCTGCTCCACTCTCTAAGGTCATGTCCAAAAATTCTGCTATTTTGGAAGAATATATTTGATTTTCTGTCAGAAGCTTATGCTGTTGAATTAAAGTCAGATCCATTGATAGGTGGTTCGGGTGCCACACTGAATAAAACTGATAAATGCCAACCACAGGCAGTTTCATTAAGTATGTTACTGGCAAAAAAGGCCATACTTCAGATGTCAAAAGAGGAATCTGTGCCTACTTTTGAGTTGTGACTCAGGGAACTGAGCAGTGTACCACACCCTGAGAGAGCTGAGATATCATTTAAACAAAGAACCAAGGTTATTTACAAAAATTTGGAATCCAGTCAAAAGCTTTATGGCCAATAATGGCCAGTAATCTTTGCCAAGTATTTCCTATGAAAAACTGGTAATTACTCATACCCATATATCATTTACTTTTAATGAGCCCTCTGTTTGTCTTTGCCCCCGTGTGCATGAACTGAATTGAACTGTCTTAGTTGTTTGCTAGGTATTATCAGGCGTTATATATCTGACATTCAAAGTTCAAGTAATTTTTAACAACAGAAAGCCATTTTTTTCAGCAGTGTTACAGGGAATGTTCATCTTCCCACGGAAGGGTGAAAAATAGTTTTCCCTTTTTACCTTGCAGTTGTCTTCTTCACTTTGTTAAACTATTTGGAGTTGGTCTGACATACTGAGAAGTTCATTGAGACACTGAGTGTATTGTACATGTTTTGGTTATCGCAAAACATGTTTTGGTTATAGCAAAATAGGTCAAAAAAACCCAAAACATGTTTTGGTTATAGCAAAACATGTTTTGGGTTTTTTTGACCTATTCAATTTATAATTACTCATATCTATAAGAAAGTGTTTATCACATGACTTTATTTAA
>JAQFJA010000004.1:5089729-5105792 GCA_029874485.1 Naso brachycentron
TTGCTTTGCAGTTAAATTAATGATAAACCGAGACAAAATCATGTTGGTTCATGACTGACGTGTCAGGTTATAGGTTAAAGTGGCCGTAAGGTATCTTATGTGTTTGTTGGGCAAATGACTGAGACAGCCTTTTAACTTCTGCTACATTTTAGATGGAATTTTTGGAGGCTGCTTGTGGAGACGAGCAAGATATTAAGCAGGTCAGGATGGAGGACGTAAAACATAGAGGATGCTTAATCTTTTGAGTGTACTCCAACAAGTAATCCCTGAGTAGATTTCCAAATTAAAGCTTTGGATACGTTATGATGACACACACAGTCACACACATGACTAACACGCAGACACATGTGGGCACATATGCTCACACAAAAACCACAAATACATATTCAGATGATGTTTTCGGCCAGGACGGTTAATATGTTTGTCATAAGTCATTTGCTAAAAGGTCCAAGTCGCTTCTTGTTGTGCCCACAGTGGAGTTCAGGCAAACGCTTATCCTCTCACATCTTAAAGCCACTGTGCGTCAAGGATTATGACTTTTGCCCTTGACCGGACACATGTGGGCATGGAAACCCACCACCCACCACAGACGGAAAACACTTTGCTGCAACTGACAGATGTTCCCCTGCTGTTCTGTTACACAAACTGCAGGAAAATGTTGGTACACTGCACAAAAAAAAAAAAAAAAAAAAAAATCTGTGAAAGAATTTTATTAGACGCAAAATTAATATATGCCCCCAAATGCAGAATGAGTCATCATTATTTTTAAAGCGTTTTCCAGAAAATGCCTAACTATAAAATAAAATTAATCTAAACTGCAAAAGTACTTTTTGGTCATTGTTGGGCCATATATTGTCACAGAGCGGTGGTCTTCAACCAGGTGGTCATGACCCCTAGGGGGTCCATTGAGGTGCTGCAATAACTAAAATTTTTCGTCAAAATAATTTATATCTGGGAATTTTTAAAAAATTTGGACAAAAATTATATTGAGTAAACTCAACTCAAAGTAAACTCTAACATTAATGGGCAATAATAAGTTTCTTTTTACAAATATGGAAATGACTGAGTATAAAATAGGTTAAAAAAAAAAAGGTTGTCTTAAAACACAACACTTTATCTTTTTTTTTTTTAAATCTCGGGGTCCCTGCTCTGTTTCTCTATTGATCAAGGGGTCCCAGGGCTAAAAAAAGGTCGAAGAATAAAAGCAACACACATCTGATAAATAAAACCCAAAAAACAGATTTTCATTTTCGTGGTGACTTTAAAGCATGCATCTATACTGCATTAGTAACATGCCTATAATGTGTTACCATGTGCGTATAGTGCTGTGTAATCGTAGATATTAGCAGGGTTGGGGTTAACCCAGACCATAACACACCTAACCATTTATAATGCATCACAAGTGTGTTCATAATGTGTTATATATGTTCATAATGTGTTTTAATGCATTATAGAGACAGTCTTCATGGAAAGTGTCATCAAAACCTTTTAATCACTTTGACCTTAAAATATTTAAATTACATTTAAATGTCTAGGCTAAATTACTTTACTGACCAGAAATTAACAGTGGTTGCCTTAAACAGAGAGAAAAATCCATCCAAAAGTCCAAAAACTTTAAAGAATGCTTAAGTGTAATGCAAAGCTCAGGTGATTTGTAGTTTGTAGGATGATTTGATTTGATTTGATTTGTAGGCATATTGTGTAATTCTTTTTCCTCAAAATTTTAAAGACATTCTAATTAATCTGCAGTACTCCTGAGTAAATACACTTTTGGATGCTCACTGTATCACTAATGGGAACAAAGTGAAGCACACAGAAAAAGAATAGCACTGATGTCACAGCGTGCTTTGCTTTTCTTTGTGCAGACTGACCCAGCTGTCAGGTTTTTGTGAATGTTGTCTGTGCTGGAGGTAGATCAGATCCCACAGCGAGTGCATGTGGCAGATCAGCTCTCCTTGAGGAGCGCTAACTCAGGATAAACCATGCAAGAGTCGTCTCCAGGGCAGTTACTATGGAAACCTCAGGGAACATTAGCCTAACAGGTGCCTTGTTTTTGCAGCAGCATCTAATTGCAAGAGAAGTCTCTCATTCACAGGGTTGTTTAAGTGACAACAGCAATGTGGTAATAGTATTAGCACCCACAACATTAGATGTGGGAGTCCACTTGTGTAAGAAGAAACTGAGGATAACTTCATCACTTGTTATTACAAATAAGAAGTATTTACAAAATTCTCATCTGTAGAAATCAGCTCAGAGCAGTTTATATTGAAAAAAATAAATCAAACATGACATTGTGAACAAATGATAGATATGTGATTTGAACAGAAATCACTGCCACTGCAGGAGCCCATAGTTAAGAAAGTCACGCGACTGTTGGAAATAAATTTTTGAATGTGATGTACTAATTTAATACTTTGGACGGCTATTGTTTTTTCATTAATAACATTATAGTCGGAAATAAATAAAGTTGCAGCAGTAATTCTGTCATTATCAAGTTATCTGCAGATTAATTCCCAATTAATAGTTGGAATTTTATCAATAAAATGTCAGCAAATGCTGGAAAATGTTGATCCCAAATTCTTGAAGACAAAGGTGACGTCTTCAGCTGTCTTGTGTTGTCCAGCTGATTGTGCTTAGCGGCAAATCCCAGCACCTGAGACGCTTTGCACAAAGAATACTCGTCATGAATTAATTATCAAAATCATTGTTCCGAATGTTCTCTTACTCAAAAAAGTGTGTAAATGAAATTATTCCTTTGTAACATGAGGATCATCAGATTTTCATTAAATACAACAAAGAAGAACCTTTTTTCTAAAGTTACCCTGTTTACCACTTAGAAATTACATAATAACAGAAAAGTTGCTGAAGATACATCAAGAAACACATACACTTTGAAAAATATTTAACAATGTAATATATTCAAATAATAATAAGGAGTAGGTTTAAAGGACAAAAATACACAAAATCATTGTGCAGTCCTTTAAGACGGCAGAGTATCTGCAGGCTCTGTGTGTGTACGGTTTGCAGCCAGGGTTGGGAAGGTTACTCTGGAAATGTAATAGGTTACAGATTACTAGTTACCCTATTTAATGTGAATTGTGTAAATTGTTTTGGGGGGTTCCCCTCTCTGCTTTTGATACCCCCCTCACCCACCGGTGGTCATTCAGTTTTTAGCCCCCAGTGACGATACGTCTTATCCCCACTTGCTTCAGGTCCACTTTGCCTCACGGTGCATGTTGGAGTTTAATTACTGTTGGATGTTAGAATATAATTATTGTTGCATAATTTTAATGTGTTGGAGATGTTTTTTTTTTCCCAAGTAAATAAAATAATAATAATTCAAAGCTGTTCAAGCTCAGATCAGAAGGTGACATTACTCATTAAATTTTTTTTTAAATGTCCCCCCCTCTGTTTTTTGTTTTTTTTTAACAAATCGCACACTGTATGTAACTATTTCAATTACTTTATCAAAGTAATGTACTTTATTACATTTGATTACTTTTTGATTACTTTTCTAAATTTCTATTGAATGTTTTCAACTGTTAACCATTTTTGAATTAGGCAGTGTTAATAGCAGATGTGGTGCTGCAAATTTAAACAAGGGAACCAATCAAAAGCATCAAAACGGCCTCAAACTTTAAGAAACGACTTTGACTAGAAATGGCAAGAGAAGACATTGTGCACATCAAAACCATGTAAAGCAACAAAATGAATAATATTCCACACATAGCCTTTGCTTTATACAGAAAATATTCAGGTTTAACTCTCTCTGTAATCTTTAACACTTTAATAAGTAACTGATATTTAATTCCACGTTCATTCTCAGCAATCGTAACTGATTACAGTTACAATTATTTTGTTATTAAATTACATAATTTCGTTACCTGTAACTAGTAACTCCCCAACAGTGATGTTTGGAGTAAAAGAGGCGGACAGATTGGTGACAGGTTGAGCAGTGCAGAGGGAATGAACAGCCAACAGGAAGTTGCCTCTGGCCTCACGCAGCCTCCTCTGTCCCCACTGCTGGATATTAGCGAGCGTTCCTGCTTAGCTGGCTGGTTGGTGAGATCTACAGCTGTTCTCACAGCAGCGCTCTGCCGCCCAGCTGTTTACCAGCCATTACGAAATTATTCTGCTCTCAGATTGACATGGCAGTCCAGCTTGTTCTCAGCTGCTGGACTTAAATATTTGCTGTAATTCCACTGTACTGACAATGAAGATCAGAGATGGAGGCATGGAGCTGAAAAATTTTGAACAGCAATTTGATATCCATCTGGCTCAGCGTAATCCCTTTTGCTCTAGTGCATTTTAGTGCTCCTGCCCGGAGTGAATTTCAAGAGGCCTCTTCAGTTGGAATAATGGCATTGATAGCATTGTATGTACTTACTGACTCATCTGCTTTTCCCCCCCTTTGAGTCAAAGGCCACCAGGGCTACATGTAGATACGGGAGATGTTTTTAAAGCAGCATGCACGCTACCACGACTATATCTGTCCCAGCTGCTTTTGATTTAATTGTGCACTGCCTTTGTTTATCAGCGTTGTGCCATAATCATCTGTCTTCTGCCTTTCAACTGTGCATCACAGGAAGTGTCCCGACGGATTTGACTGCCTAAAAGTAGGGAGGAATCCAAACTATGGCTACACCAGTTTTGACACTTTCGGCTGGGCTTTTCTGGCCCTCTTCCGGCTCATGACACAGGACTACTGGGAAAAGCTGTTTCACCAGGTGCAACTTCTGACTCTCATTTTAAATCTGCTTATACTCCTCTGATGTTTTGCGCTGCTCTTTAAGTTCGTATTTCGTATTTAAAAACATAATCCATATTTTAAATCCCCATAAATTGATCTACAAATTCTCAGTAGAATACAATACAAAACTCATCAAACGTCAAATAACGACTTTAACTTTAAACCCAAGATTAAAGCTGCAGTATGATTAAAAACAAATCTATAATTTTATAGAAACAGTGAGTCATGTGACTGTGTTTGATGTAAAAGAAGCCACTTGCAGTGATAAACCCACAGAGAATTATCATCCCGCTTTGCAATTCCTTTCTCTGCAATGCAGCTTTTGAATAAATGCTATCCACTATAATCATACATAATGCCAAAACAAAAAATCATGGCATGAAAATTTTCCCTCAACGAGAGAATTTGACTGTACTGACTTTTTGTTTGCTCCCCCAGACACTGCGCTCAGCAGGGAAGACCTACATGGTCTTCTTCGTGTTGGTGATCTTCCTGGGCTCCTTCTACCTGGTCAACCTCATCCTGGCTGTAGTTGCGATGGCCTATGAGGAGCAGAACCAGGCAACCATCGCCGAGGCCTGGCAGAAGGAGAGGGAGTTTCAGCTGGCTATGGAGCACCTCCGCAGAGAGCAAAGAGTAGGCGCAAATTAACCAGCCGACAGTAATTTTTACGTGCTCATGTGTGTTTTCAACAACAAAGAAATCCTGTAACGTCATTTGTTCCTGTGTCAAGTTGGCAGCAAAGAGACAAGCACAGGATGCAGACTCGGTGTTGTCCCCAGAGTTGTCTCCATTTTGTCCGAAGCAAGGCAGCATACGTCGAAGCAGCAGCAGAAGAAGAAGATCGCACAGGACGTTGTCAGAGGAAACAGCAGAGGAAGCTGCTGAGGAGAAGTGTGACCCACTGGATGAGCCAATGGTACATCACCCAACAGTCACTTTCTAAACGTTTCTCCCTCTTTTTAATTAATGTTCTTGTCACAAGCCAGAGGAGCTGATGCAGCAGTCTGTGGCTGTTGAGCCTCATGTGGCTCTCTGCCGCTTTGGCAAAAAATTACATGGAAATGATTTACAATTATATATTTTTATTGTTATCATTGTTGTATGGCTAGAGCAGTGTTTTTCATCTTATGTTGTAGATGTGTCTCTGCACCAATACACCTGATTCAAATGAAAAGCTCGTTATCAGACTTGAGCAGAGCTTGATAACGAGCTGATTGTTTGAATCAGAGACATCTAAAAACAGAGCAGGGAGCCCCAAGCAACCAGACGGAAAAATACTGTCCGAGAGTCATTTTTGCATTCTTTCATTGTAAAAATGCACAGTCCCGTGGAACAGTATCTGTGCTCTTAAATTGAGATTTTGCTTATGAATTGAATGAGCGTGAGCTGATATCGTGTTTTATGATCAGGCCTGAGTGCTGATTGCTACATGACTGAAGATTAACTTACACTTGAATTGACTTCAGTCAAAACTGAATTGAAACTTTTTTTTTAAACTTTTACTGTTTTAATGCTACGCTGCTGTGAAATGTTTGATTTATAATCAAAGTAGGCCACTTTTTATTTTATTAATTTTCTCAAACACAAGGAGGATTCAGATAAGTTTGTTCAAAATTCAAGTACCTACTTAGCATAAATAGCCCACTGTGAAAAAATTAATAAATGGTCATTTAAGCCTATTAAAATTATGATCAGCTAATTTAGACTTTAAAAGCTGTGTACCTTTATTATGAGGCACAAATATGTTTTGTGGCTCCAGACAAATTTTCTTTGGTGAGGAAGGAGAGGCAGAATGGGTTTTTTTGTAAAGGTTGCTGACCCCTGAGCTGATGTGTCCTCTGTGTCCCTGTAGCCTCCTATGTCTCCACTTCCGGTCCACCCTCTGCTGGCCACGCTCTCCTCTCACCCCCTCAGCACCAGGAGGGGAAGCCAGAACAGCATCTTCAGCTCTTTCCGGGTGCGCAACAACTCTGAAGCTGATTTCGGGGATGATGAGTACAGCATTCATGGGGACGCTTTCAGGAGTCGCGCCAGTTCAACCGCAACACCTTGGAAGAGAAGGACGGGCAGCGTGCGGAGCCACTGCTCCCAGATTTTTACCCCAAGCCTCAACGTCAATGGACGGCTCAATGTCTCCCTCGACCAGAATGGAGTCACCACTCTGGGCCTACACACTCCCACATCCATGCCTGCGTACAGCATGGAGCGGATCAAGGAAGACACAGTGAGTGATGGCAGCCCGTGTGTAGTTGGAAAATTCTGCAAGAGCAAAAACAATGCTGTGACTACAATGTGGTACTTTTATATTGGAATAACTTCATATAGATCTTGGCCCACCAAACAGAAGTCAAAGAGGTTTGTACTTCATTTTTGGGTGTATTTATTTATTTATTTATTTATTTGTCTTTGCAGAAGCCCGGCAGTGCAGAGGACACAGCTCCTCGCCTCTTCCTCCAGCCGTCCCCGACAGTGACCGAGCCTCCTGCAGTGCAGAGGAAAAGAGGACTGAGCTCGGTCAGCTTCCTCAGCGATGCCATGGATGGTGAATACTTTTTTTTTTGTATATCAATTCCTCACCTATAGATGTTCTGAATTGAAGACATTTTTTTCCTTACAGCGTTCCTCCACGGGAAATGGGTGATTCCAAAAATGCGAGCCACTCACTTTTGCCGGCAGCCTGTGGAGAAACACTTTTCAAAACTTCAAAAAGTCCATCTAAAAACCTCAAAATCTTCACCTTTAAACCGGATGTGTTGGGTTTAGTAGCTTTCTAGCTAAAATAAAGGTATTTTAGAAGTATTGAGCCTGTGACAAGATAAAGAAGATTTGGATTATACCACATGAAGCTGTAGAGAGTTTTGGATCGATGTGTACAGTTTTGATGCTTTTAAAAGTGTGTTGCCATAGACTGCCAGCAAATGTGAGTGACTTGCATCTTTTGAATCACCTTTTTACTGTGTAGGAATGCTGGAAGGCAAAAATTATTCTTCAACTCAAGTCGTTTCCACAGGAGCTGAGAGCGGCCATGGTCGCTACTATCTATTTAGTTATCTCCAGATCACAAAAAAAATCAGTTCGTGATCATGGGATAGTGGCTCTTTTTCCTGTGATAACGGGATAAAAAAGCCTACTTTTTTATCTTTTATAATAATTTTTATCAGAGATCTGGAGCGCCACCAGCACCAGCATGTAGAAGACTCTTGGCACGTGTAAGTAGGCTAGCTGAAAATGTCACATTACAGAGTATCTATTGATCAACGCATCAGACAGTACTTAAATTAAAGTCTGACACAGACGGAAACTGCACTGTGTCTTTCTGTTAGACATAACATTCAGATCAGCACTCGTCATTTAAGGGGTGATTTTTTCATGATCTTGACATAGCAGAATGAGAAAAAGATAGCAGTGACAATGGACGCTCTCGACTTCTGTACATTTAAGGTGAGTAATTGATGCGGAAAAAATAATTTTGCATTGAGGTATTGCTTAAAGCTTAAGATTAGGGATAGGCTAGAATGTCATCATTGTAAAGTTTTACTTTTGTGTTTGTATGGACTGGTGGATATATTGTGTCTGTTAGTCAGCTTTAGCCCCATGTTAGCTGTTTCCCCTGTTTATGTTTGTTTTCTTACCACGATTAACACCAAGTTACAGTCCAAACAATGGAATTTTCTAAAATGCAGAGCTATTCTTTTCAAGAGTGTGTGTTGAGCCTAACAGCTCTTCTGTAGATTGAAGCAAGCAGGTTTATTTTTCAAATTAAATGAAAGAAAAGCCAGCAGATGAATGGCTCACCTTTGTGTCTCTTTGCAGAGCTGGAGGAGTCGAGGCAGAAGTGTCATCCCTGCTGGTACACTTTTGCAAAAAAGTACCTGGTGTGGGACTGCTGCCCCTGGTGGCTGCAGGTGAAGGACTGGGTGAAGTGCATGGTGATGGATCCTTTCCTGGATCTGGGTATCACCATATGCATTGTACTGAACACCCTCTTCATGGCCCTGGAGCACTACCCCATGACTGATGAGTTCAACACAATGCTTTCAGTGGGCAATCTGGTAAGGGGGTTTTATGATGGGGCGGGCAGGTTTCCAGCATGTCACACACTTCCTCCTAAGTGCTGTTAAGTTACAACTGAAGAGGACTGAAAGCCTCACTGAGTAGAAAGTAAAGAGGAAAGACTTAGGGCGTTCATTCAGATAATGTATTTCTATTTCAGACAGCTGTTTTTTTTATAGCCACTGCTGTGTGGGAGTTAAGGTCAAACAGGGACATGTTGATCCTTTGTCAAAGGTTATGCTTTAGACTCTTTGTGATTATCCTTGGTAAGAGGAAGTATTTTTAGCAGGAAGTGGGATTCACTCTCTCATTTGTATTTAGTCATCTCCCCCTACTGGTAAATTATACGCTCTGCCTTAAATATTTAAACCTTAAAAGATACCTTTGAAATTTGTCAAGAACTCACCATCAGTCCTAAGGAACAAGTGAACAGTTAGTGCATAAGAGAACATTCTGAAATGTTCTGGAGTCTTTGGGTTCTAAATCGACCTGTTGCAGACGTATCAACTTATTTAGTACTTTCTGTTCTTTCATTTTGAACTTAGTGATATAAAAACTAAATAACAGGGGTGTAACAATACATTGATGTATCGATGCATCGATCTAAATTTCTATGATACTATGATACTTTCTATCGATACTAAGAATCAGTGCCTTGTGTTCAGCACGTCAAACATGATGTGGATGTATTTTTTCACAGTTATAATCGTAAATAGTTGTAAAGGTGACTCCAGTTCATTCTCTGACGTTCTGGGCATGCGTATTGTGTCAGCAGCATCTCTTCAGATAATGGTGGATCATGGCAGGAAAGCATCAGCAGAACAAGAGATTTTCAGTCAGCGTTTGTGGTTCACACAGAGTGAATCAAGGCCTTTGAATGTTTGTGTAGTTCACTGTATTAAGCTTTTTCAGTGTTTTACCTCCTCCACACTGCATAGAAATGGGTATTTTCTTTTCCTCTATTTTTGGCAAAAAATCATTACTGTATCAATTTCTAGTATTTGAATCGTATCATATCACTCTAAATGTGCCCATATCATTTTTGTGTCGTATCGCCAACCATGTATCATAAAACGCATCGTATCGTTGCTAAAACATATCATTACACCCCTGTTAAATAAACTTAAAGCTGCGTCATATGATTTTCTTGACCTCTGGGAATGACCTCATTGACAAATTATTACCTCACAAAGTTGTTAAAGGGAACCTGTCAGCAGGCAGTTGCCTACTTACACAAGAAGTCCAGTTTTCTCTCTGTTTATCTCTGTTTTGGTTTCCATCAGTTCCTGAGGAAAATTTCATTTAGCTCTTTAGCAGCTAAATGCTCAATTATGGTCATGAACTGCTCGCTAATTGTGCCTATCTGCTATTTTGATGCTGTGGTCATGCACAGTTGGTTTGTCAGATTTTATCAGAAGTCTTTTGAAAACAACTGCCTGCTGCTGCTGCTGGAAACAAGGTTGACAAAACTGGTGAGACTGAGCTAAACATTACTGAATATTTGCAAGTGATGAAATCAAAACAATGTACTAAAAGACATTTAAAAAAAAAACTGGAAGCAACACCTCAAATTACACAGAGTCCGTCTGAGCCGTTGTTCATTTGCGGCTATTGCAGGTGCAGCTTTTTGTAAGAAAATGCATTCTACTTGCACAGTAAAGTGTGGGTTTTTTTCCCACTTCTTACTGTTGGTCTGTCCCTCTGTCCATTTGCGTCTGTTGTAGGTGTTCACAGGGATCTTTACAGCTGAGATGGTGCTGAAGCTGATCGCCATGGATCCCTATTACTACTTCCAGCAGGGCTGGAATATCTTTGACGGCATCATTGTTTGTCTCAGTCTGATGGAGTTGGGTCTCTCCAATGTAGAGGGGCTGTCTGTCCTGCGATCTTTCAGACTGGTAACAGAAATCTTCAAGTCTTATTCATGTGTAATTTTTTTTAAAAGATTGTGTTTAATATTTTAATATGGAAACATGCAATCAAAATTTCATGATGCATAAAATGCAACTTGAGATCTCTTCCTGTTTCTTTTTGCATTGTTTGTGTAAACAACCAAAAACTGATCTTAAATCCTGAAATTGGACACAGGGTCGGCGCACTATTCAATAATTGGCTCAAAAATTACTTAGAGTTTAAATTTGATGAGTAGAAAAACCAAAGATCCAAACAAAGTTTCTTTCCAGGAACAGCATCATCCTTTTTCTTCATCTTGTTGTCTTCATCAGTTACGAGTCTTTAAACTGGCAAAGTCCTGGCCAACTCTCAACACACTCATCAAGATCATCGGCAACTCTGTGGGAGCTTTAGGAAACCTGACGCTGGTGTTGGCCATCATCGTCTTCATCTTTGCTGTGGTGGGCATGCAGCTGTTTGGCAAGAACTACCAGGACTGTGTGTGTAAGATCTCCATTGACTGTCAGCTGCCTCGCTGGCACATGAAGGACTTCTTCCACTCCTTCCTGATTGTGTTCCGGGTGCTCTGCGGCGAATGGATCGAGACCATGTGGGATTGTATGGAAGTGGCCGGGCAGCCCCTCTGTATCCTGGTGTTCATGTTGGTCATGGTCATTGGGAACTTGGTGGTGAGTAATAAATTGGATATTCTTATATAATTAAAAATCTCAGGACCAAAACATGCAATAAATTGGTTGGGTGACATTTTTTCACAGCAATGAACATGAGCAATGTAGTTTGTTTTAGGTCACTAGAAAAATATTTGCTATCACGCAGAATCTGCAGCAGGAAGTATAAAAAATGACTTGTTGTCGTCAAGATGTAAGGTTAGTTGAAAACCACAGTGTCCTGTTTAAGTAGATATCAATCACTCACTTTATCTCAGTCACAATTGGTCCATATCTGTACATAAAAATACAAAACACAAAATGCGACACAAAATAAAACACGTGCAATGCAATACAGCACCACAAATGAAAAGATAATAAGAAAATTTAGCTCTTTTTAAAAATATAATTTTGACCAAAGTACATCTTGAGTAGGAACAAGCAGGCAGGATGTCAGAAAGCATTGAAGGATGGTCTCACATGGTATTTTAATTTTTTTTCTTTTGATCTGTTATATGACTTTGTTGACAATAACAAAATGAAGAAAATCACCCCTCTTTGTTTTTAACAATATATGATAACAGTGATTCTGGCCAGAAAGAAACTCAATTCAACCTCAATGCAACCAAGTGTAACCGCTGCTGAATCCAAATGATGAGGTCATGAGTAATCAGGGATTACGTAGCATCAATGAGGATTGGTGATTCCATATTATGAGGATGGGACATCCTTGAACAGTCGTTGATGGCTCATCCCGATACATTGTGCAAACAAATAACTAATATCTGTGTAGCTTCAGTAGTTTCTGTTTTTTAGGTGCTTTTGAAAACAAGCTAGTCCCTGAGAAAGTTGTTGTGTCATAACATCGTGCTAACTGTCTTGCAGATTAGCATTAGCCGACTTCAAAGCAGATCATGTCTGGACGACATATAAACCATCTGTTGTCCCTGAGTAATATACTGTATGTATTATCTGCACAAGCAAACTGTCGCCTCAACAGACACACACTGCGTTAGGAGCAGCTTTGCCGCAGCCTAATGACAAACTGGGATGTCAGGAATGTTTATCTGCTGCTAATGAACTAAGCCCTGTGGGTGAGATTGTGACCTAAGGACTGTACAAAGGAACAGCCGAGGCCACAGAGTGTTCTCGCTGTTATTCCAGCTTTTTTAGCAGGTATTGAGTCTCACACAGGACAAAACAGCTTCCACCACATGCAACTGTTTCTATAGAAACTAGTTTATCAGTGTGACAGCTGCATTTGTAAATAACTGCTGTCACTCTGTGCCATAGCAAGGAGATATAGATATTTGTTTGTCCACCCACATGGCGATTTGCTGTCCAGCTGTGTCTTGTAAGCTAACGCTAATGAGAAAAAAAAAGAAATCTCGGAAGCGCAGACACACAGCAGTCTCAACATTTGTTTATGGTTAGTGTAGTTTTACTGTGAGTGTAGTTTCATTTCAGAACTATATAAAATCACAGGTTGATGTGTTGCAAAGTTTTGTGTGGTACAATTACTCGTTTTTTTGTTCTAATTGATTCAGGGTGTCTTTTCATTCTATTTTGAATAATGGCATGGCCTGTATAGATGGACCCAAAACTGAAATTCATTGTTTTACTCTGAGTTCCCTTAAAAAAGTGTTCCTTTTTGGTGAATGTTTTTTGCTTTGTTTTGTTTTGTTTTAAATTGGTTTTGTGGGGGGGGGGTGTTGCACGCTTTTCCTTAGTGTTATTGATGTAGTAGAGTGCTGATATTAAACTGATAACTCTTGAGCCAGTGCTTTTTAAATGCCTTTTGCTGTCTGCAGTCCCTTAACCTCACATAAGCAAGAGCTGCGTACCATGAAAGTCAAAATAAGACACAAATGTGCCACCAGCTTGTAACTTTTCCATCTCATGCTGAAGATTCACGAGTGAGAGTAGAACTGCACACTGAAAATATGAGCATCATCTGCACTACAATCAATTCCACTCTGTCGCACAACTGTTGTGGAACCTTGTGAGGCTTTTAAAAAAAATGGAGCAAGGCTTTGAGTGTGGACTTCCTGTTGGATGGGGTTCAAACACCTGTTCCCAGCATGCCCTCTGGTCCCTCTGCCATTAAATGCTAGTTTGTTCCACATTTAATCCCACGCTCTGAAAAATATCTGTCTGTCAGAAAGGTTTTAAAACCTTTTGGGTCATCTCTAAAATAGTTGTTGGTCTTTGCCTGGATGATGAGTGACACTCTAGTTCATGGAGGTGGGGCTACTTACACAGAGATGAATGAATTATAGTAGCTTCTCATTGCTTTGCATGTCCTGACTGTATACACAGCTTTAACTTTAAAAAACATTTCTTAACACAGACACTAGAATATTGGTCAACATCTAAAGATTTTGATTGGTGATTGTTTTTGTAACCATTTTAAAGAATAAGAATTATGTTACACTTGCTAGCTACAGCTGATGAAATCAGCCAGCAAAACCCATGGTCAAGAAGTAGAGATGAAGGTAAAATTTAAAAAGAAAAGAAAAAGAAAATGGAATATTTACTAATATTTTGATTGTTAAATCTGTTGTTAGCTGGGTTTCCATTAAAATATATAGCAAATATTTCCCAAATTTTTAGAAATTCGATAAAAGAAAATGCCCGTTTCTGTGTGTTTCCATCCACTACTGTTATGCAAATATTAGAAGTAAGTTCAACAAGTTAAGCAGTAGGTGGCGCCACATTTTCCAGTCAGGCTTCATTCACCACAGCAGAGGAAGACAGAGCAACGTGATGGTGTAATTAAAAGGCGCAAGTTGCTGCTTCCCATCTAATATTGCATTTATGTTTGTTTCTTGCACCAAGTCAAGAAATGTCGAAGTTTCCTCATCAGTCCACACATATCTTGTGTTTTTGTCTGCTGCTGCCGCCATTGCTTCTCCTGTGTAGAGGCCTACTGTCGCCGGAGTGACATTTAAGTGACGTGGTTTCTAAATCTCATCATTTATTCACAAAATCTGTTTCCATTGCACTTATTCTTATTCTCAATACCCCAACTTTTCTACTTCCCTTAAGCATAAAATAGGATTTTTTCGAATTATCAGTGTTTCCTTTCAGGCATTTTTATGCACAGATCAAAAATGTGCATAAAAACAGGCTGATGAAAACCCAGCAGTGGTTACTTTTGTAAAACTACATTATATGTTTTACCACAATGCAAAGTTTTAAAGCAATAGAAGTACCTGGGGCAGCAGGGCTTGGCAAATTCTCAATTGCAAAATAACCTGAAATATCGGCTCAGTTTAACTTTGGTGGTTTTACACCTTCTGACTCTTTAGAGCTGGAGCTGATAATGATGGAGAAAGCAGCAATCATGAGATAGATGTGAAAGCATTCACTCGAAATATCACATCCTCTCCTTAGGCCTTCCTCCAAAGCCACTCTCCCAAAAACACATGAACACGCTGCACACTGCCTGACTGCTCACAACAAAGCGTTTGGGAAAGGAGCAGTTATGAGTAGACTTCTTCTACATGCCACAGTTAATATAAACAGAGGAAAATAGCCGTCATGAACATGAACTCACCTTTCAGACTTTCACTCCAAAGGTTCTACCTCGGGGTGGCTGCTGCTCAGTAAGTAGAGCGGGTCGTCTACCAATCAGAAAGTCAGTGAATCAATCCCTGGCTCCTCTGGTCGACATGTCAAAGTATCCTTGGCAAGATACTGAACTCCATATTGCTCCAGATGGCTGTGCCATTTGTGTGAATGTGTGTGAATGAGTTTCTGATGAGCAGGTCGGCTCTTTGTAGAGAAGCCACCTTGCTGATAGTTTGTGAATTGTGACTCGTGTTGTAAAACATTTGAACAGTTGACGAGAAAAGCGCTTAAAGTCCATTTACCTGGCCTGGTAACTGGTTGATGCTCTTTGGTGTAGATGTGTTTGTGCTAAAGTTACTGTGTTAGCTGCTGAATGAGTCCATCGCAAATTCATCTGTTGGCTCAGGTGATGCGTACCATGCATTGTCATCATCGCTAACCGAAGGCTAGACAACAAACTAATTCTCCTATTCATGTGTAACAAAATATTAAACATCATTTAAAGTCATTTGAACAAAGAACATGGCTGTTGTTTGTGCTCGGAGCTGTCAAGCTACCATGTTACTGAAAAAGATATGGCTGCTTCTTCTCTGCCATTTATGTGTGACTAGCTTTCTGTAGCTTTAGCAACAAAACTGCCTCGCCTTGTCGGAGACTCTGACCTTGTGCAACAAGAGCAGGCCGAGTAAAGACCCTCTTATCACACGGTTTATCTTTATTTCTGCCCTTTCAGTTGCATAACAACATAAAAAAAAGTGCACGTAGCAGGTTTCCATTGCTTGTTTCAGACGCCTTAAATGACACTGCCCCCTTTATAGGGTAAAGAGCTGATCACAACAGTGTTCCTTATAGAGTTTAAGGGACAGAAACCTCCTCTGCACATGAATCGTGGTGGGAAAGCTGTTTATCCAAGGGATTATCCAGGATGCTTAGGGGGCGAGAAGGTCGGAGGGCATTCATCACTAATCATCTGCTCATGCTCCCCATCTCTGACTGGCTCAGTGGCTAAAGATGATCTTCACCAACTGTGCACATCACACGAGCACACAGGCAGTTCTCTCTCTCTCTCTCTCTCTCTCTTACACACACACACACACACACACCGCTGGGCAGAGACGTGCAT
>JAQFJA010000004.1:5186616-5197335 GCA_029874485.1 Naso brachycentron
TATTTGTTCTTAGGTGTTTATTAATGACTTGCAAGTAATTTATAACCTAATTAATAACCTAATTTAGGAAACCATTAACAACCAATTGTTATAACCTGTTTATAACTGTTTATTAATGGCTTATGAGATATTTTTAACCTAATTAATAACCTAATGTAGGGTTGAATTAATGTAAAGTGGTACCAACAGTTTTGAAATGTATTCTTAGGGTGTAGCAGGTACTGTTTTGTCCAGATGGTTCTTAATCAAGGCTGGTATGTGGACAGGTCAAATGCCACAGATGTAAGGCAAATGTTACGAATCACAGTTACATACACGTCCCTGTCAGTGTATGCCAGCATTGACCTATTAATAAAACATCTGGGCTACAATAGATAGTATGAAACGATAAGGCTGGTAATATTCATTCTGTTGTATACTGTCAAAAAAAATCTCTTGAAAAAGATCAAAACAAACAATGTCCTGATTTTGCTAAAAAGTCTTGCCAATGTTGTCAAAGCCTGATGCACTATTTTCCTCTGTCATTGAGCTCAGCTGTTGTCAAAAAACGTTAGTAAGTCAAACTATTTTATGGGGCACATGTTCCCTCATGAACACAACCTTTGTGAAAAATGATGGACGTGCCTTCGTCTGTTTAATAACTCATGTCCCACTGCGCTGTGCGCTTTGCATTCACATTTCTGAAATTCTGACTTATCTACTCATCAGGACGCAGTCAAGCGATTGGAGTGGATTGCTGGAGGAACATGGACTCCATCCGCTCTGAAGTACGCCTACGACAACCTGATCAGAGACAGCCGCAGAGCCAAAGCCAACGTCACTGTAGTTGTCATCACCGATGGACGTTTTGACCCCAGAGATGACGACTCGCTGCTGACCTACCTCTGCAGGTTCTTGACACTGGAGCTGTATTTTGACATTTAGAATTGGCACTTGTGGTGACGAAAAAAGTTCATTTGTACTTGTGTTTGTATTTCTGTGTGCGCTGGTCTATGGGAGCAGTGATCCCAGTGTTGATGTGAGTGCCATCGGTATCGGAGACATGTTTGACCAGCTTGAGGAGAACGAGAGTCTGAAGAGCATCGCCTGCCAGAGGGATGGCAGGGTGCTCGGCATGAGACGCTTTGCAGACCTGGTAGCTGAGGAGTTCATCGACAAGATTGAGACTGTGCTCTGCCCAGGTACGCTGATCATCATAGATTGTTCCCTTGACTCTGAGAAGCTGTTTTAGTTTTTGTCCTTTGTCTCTGACATTTTGCCTTTGTCTTTGCTTTAGATCCTATCATCATATGCCCTGATCTCCCTTGTAAATCAGGTAAGATTTTGAAACATTGTGTGTCACATTGTGTCCTCTTCTAAGAATTTTACACGATGATTCAACATTTAGGCCTGGGTAACCAGCATTATTAAGGCGTCAATGTGCTCCAAAGGAAACGCCTGTCAGCGAACTGTGTCTCAGGGAATGTGTCGATATTTGGAGCTTTCTGAAATGAGCAACAGTGGTTGTCTGTAGCTGAGAAGTTGAGCCACTGGATGGATGGTCGCGTGTTGGCCTCTGGCCGTTGCTTTAGCCAACTGATTTCTGTTATGTAATTACTCTTTCAGGTCATTTTTTACTTGTACACTTTGCTTTTATTGTAATTATGAGTCTAATAAGAGACACGGACAGCAAGAAAGACATCAGCTGCTGTCCCCACCTTCAAAGTCTTCAAAGTTGACGGGATGTGCTAATGAGCGTGAGCATTGCTCCCTCGCTGGTTTTTATGTTTTTGAGACCCTCTAAGTGCCACAGAGGAGCTCCGTCTCTTTCTTTTTTATCTCTTTTTTGATAAACCAACATCTAACTCCCTCTTGATTTGGACATCGATTACCATGGTAACAGTAGAAGCTTAGAAGCATTGGCATCAGCCCTAAGTTACCTATCAGGTCATCTGGTTACTCATGGCAGCGGTCCAGCATAGAGCAGAGTAAGAGAGAAAACAGCTTTCTATGTACTGAGAAGCATGAGGGTGACCGCACGTGTGAAGTTTCTCAAATAACAATCAAGCCATGTTTAAATGAGAACAGTTCTAACAAAAATGGAAAGGTCTTTCATTTGCATCTTTAAAATATGTCAGCGTTTACATGAACAATGCATGCAAGGCCTGTAATTATCAGTGTAAGTTCGTAATGACATACCGTCGGAGCTGCCAAAGTTATTAACTTCATGTTGCTACTATGCCCCAAACAGCCACAAATGAAAGAAATTCAGCCGTAGATTTACTTATAAAATTATGCTACGGACATTCAAATTCACCTCAATAGAGTGTCGTCATATTCTGTCTGCTTTTGGTGCACTGTGGAGTGTTTAATCAGTTTGGTAACGTCAGTGGCTAGAGCGGAATGCATTGGCTCGCATTAGCATTAGTATTAGCGTCGTCACTGCATTCACAGGCAGTCCGCTTGCCAGTTTACACAGCCGGAAAGAGGCAAGAGATGGAACTCTGGAACCCGGTTTCAAATGTGCACCAGCACACCGTTGTCATGTAAAAGGAAGACCGAACTGCAACAAAAGTTTTTTGTTTGATGTGAAATCTTGCTCCGTGTAGACTGCCCCTCAGTCTGGCAAAACACCCAACACAGAGATAGACTGTTATTTATGAATGAGACATCCATAAACGGATGCAGATAAAGGAAAAGGGGGGTTTATAGATATTTCTAATTGCAATCAAAAGATCTTCTCTTTGAATTCATATATCCCAAAATATTACTTTAAGGATAGTTTTACATTTATAATATTTTTTAAATATTTGTTTTACTCAAACATAGCTCACCCATGTCCTGTGATGTGGTACCTCAGTACACTGCAACAACAAATATTACTGCAACCACTACAGAAAAGTGAAGATTAGCATTGTCGTGGAATTCACATTATTGGCACAACAGACTATTCCTGCAACAAACTGGACACATTTTCTTAAATTTAACATATACCGTCCTGAGGGGTGACTAGGTTTTTCCTCAAACTCTTGTTCATTTGAAGCATACTGACGCCTTTAATCTATGCTAAGGATTAGATGCGTTGTGGCTTTAAATGAGGTAACTTCTTTTACAAACTTTTATCATTTCACCTTCTTTTCAATGATGCAAGTAATTTATGGTTGTGTAAAATCAACACACAAGACCAAAGCGGTGTACCTCGGGTATCTTTGTTGGCTGTGTTGATGCGTCGTGTTTGTGGGACCCCGCCCACAATGTTATTCCGCCCACTTGTTTCAGGAGTGGGTGTCACTGCTGGGCAAGCCCCTCCCCCCTGGAAACCACTGGCCGAGGAAGGCAATCCCTCACTGGTCCCCACCACTTTGGAGGGTGTGGCCAACCTACTAAATGGCCTCAGCGAGCAGCAGTACGGGGCTGGCATTGCAACCATGGCGTACACAGCCCAGAGAGCCAAATTCGCCCAGGGAGAGGACAGGCATCAGTGGACCCAGCTGTTCATCGACTCCTTCAAATATGTCTATGGAGACATTATGGGAGACCCAGAGAAAGCCTTAGGACTCTGCTAATGCTAATATGCTAACCATGCTACCTCGCCATTTTGGACGCCAATAACTCATAAGCTTAATGCTGGACATAAAATAGATTTCTCATAACTTTGGGCATTTTTTTATAGCCAAGGGTGCAATTTGCATCCGGGCTGATGACAGACAATCGCATGACATTAGGCTGGGCCTGCGCTAACATTTCAGAACAGCCTTTCAATAGGGTTAATGTATATAATGTTTCAAATTTTAAATGTGAATAGAAGATGATCCCACTCCCCATGTAAACAAGCTGTTTCTCTGAAAAGAATGTCTGTTAAATATGATGCATATAATTTCCTCCACGTGAGTTGTAAAACCGTTTTCCATCGGCATGGAAAGCAGATGTCTACTTGTTGGGTACGGATTGGTCTGTAGAGCCATTCATGTTGCTTCTGTATAGCGTACAGTGGCTCTTTGACGAATCCTCATTTCCACTGTGAATCACAAGCTCACTGAATCATTCCAATGACATTTCTTTTGCTGTTTTGCACATATAGCCATGGTTACAGCATTTATTGTGCTCTGGGATTTACTCATGCTGGTGAAAAGGCCATGACATGTGGAAAATATCTGGTTTTATACATGCCACAGTATACTGTGTATGAGTCAGAAGGTGGTGTGTGTGGATGTTTGGTGTTTAGACTTGGCAGTGACAATGAAGGCGCTATTGTATGTTAAGTCCTCGACTGGTGCATGTTTTTTTTGCATGTGGCATGGCTTTTAAAGTAGGATGACTAGAGGAAAATGACCACCGGGCGGCTTGAACCAGATGTCATGGTATCTCTAGCTCTGTGACTGCAACTTGCTGATGTAAACAGTGTTGTTTTGTTTAAAATATATTCATGTTTTTACAATGTTATTTCAAGAGAATAAAACAGTAGAGCAAATTATAAAAAGTGCATTCTTCGTGAGCCAATCTTAGAGGGTTCAATGGCATCAGACAGCACATCATGCTGCAGGATATTATTAGCTGGCTTTGATGTCTGAGCATTGGCATTCCAACTATAGCTAGCTAAACACCTTGTTTGATTTAAAACTTTATGTACGTGTGTGTCTGTTCCAGAGCCCGCTGTGGCTACCTGTGTTCAGCGGCCAGTGGACTTGGTGTTCCTGTTGGATGGTTCTGAGAGGATGGGACTGGAGAACCACCGAAGGGCCAAAGAGTTCATCGAGAATGTGGCTCGCCGCCTCACTCTAGCCGGCAGCGCGTCAGACGAGAGGAATGCCCGCCTGGCTCTGCTGCAGTACGGCAGCTCTACAGAACAGAGGGTGGAGTTCCCACTGACACACAATCTCACAGTGATCTCTGATTCACTGGCAAGGGTGACCTACATGGACTCATCCTCTGCTCTGGGCAGCGCTATCATCCATGCTGTCAACAATGTGGTGATTCCACAGGTACAAACAAACACAAACACAAACATGTAGGCTGGATTTGTTGGCAGGTAACCTGTGAAATGATAGTTCAACATTTGCTTTTTCAACACAAGATGAGAAGACTAATACCACCTTTGTGTCTATATGGAAAAAACAAAGCTGCAAAAAGCGAGAGACTAGCTAAGCTTTACAGAAAGACTGTAAAAAAGTGAAAAAGAGCTAGCTTAGCTGTCATAGAAATTTGTTTCATCCATACAGAAGCCAAAATGCAAAATCAACAAGTAGTTATGTTTAAAAATATGCCTTACAAAACCAATAATTAACACTTTCTGTATCTGATTTGTTTCATCTGTACAGAAATAGCAATGACAGTTTGTGACTTTACTAGCTGTTTTGTCCTGCTTGTTATGCCAAGCTAGGCTAATTGCCCCCTGGTTAAATGCACTAAAAGGCTAATGCACACCTTCAAAAATTTATGAACAGGTGCATCAGATAAAAAGTTCAAACAGATGAGAGGAGAAGGATCCAGCACACTTCTTCTCTCACCTGGTTAAACACAAACAAGAGTAGCATCGATCCTTTTATGTGACTCTTAGCAAAAAAAGCAAAAAAGGGGCATTCCTTTAACGTTGCATGAAATGTTGTATTTCCAGCAGGGACGACGCTTGGCTCGTCGCAACGCTGAGCTGGCCTTCGTGTTCATCACTGATGGCATCACGGCCAGCGAGCAGCTGGATGAGGGCATTACTTCCATGAGGCGAGCAGAGGGCGTTCCCACCGTGATCGCCATAGGAAAAGACACAGATGAAGAGGTGCTACGGAAGGTGTCGCTAGGAGACATGTCGGCCATCTTTAGGGGAGATGACTACACCGTGCTGAATAAACCCTCATTCTTTGAGCGCTTTGTCCGCTGGATTTGCTAGTGAGGAACTGTAACGCTCTACGCCATAGAATTAGAATCCACAGAGTGAAAGAAGGGCAAGCTTCTTCAGCATACACGTTAACATGCACAGAGGCATCACCAAACCTCTGAGATCAAAATCTTTACTGGATGCTGTGTGAGGCACTGAGAAGCCTCACTATCCAGTTGTTATGGGTGAAGATTCATTTACAAAAGTCAAATCAATCCACTTAGGACCACCTGAAGCAAACACACACATACTAATCACAAACACACACGCAAACACACACACAAACACACACACACACACACACACACACACGGCATTATTAGCTAACTCCTTGGCATTATTTGTCAGCACTTGCAAGCAAAGACACTCATAAGTATCCCAGATGAGAGCTGTATGATTACTGAATGTGTACGAAAAAAATTGTAGGCTTTATTTTGTTTTTATTTTGTACTGATTTTCAGTCTGCAGAAGAATTTCTCTCTTTTTTTTCCTCAGTCTGTCTTTACAAAGTCAGTATTTACATTAAAGGTGCTAAAGTAGAAATAAAGGATGAAGCCATCTGAGTTCTGACAACTTTTTTTTTTTTTTTTTACACATCATACTATGTTACTGGAGTTTGTTCAGGGGGTAAAAAACATGCAGACAAATCTTCTCCAGGGAAAAAAATGTTGCCCCACACTCAGGCATACAAGAATGACACCAACAAGCACAAGCTGTAGTTATTGACACAAACATTAGCACGCAAACATAAAAGAAACAAATCTGTAAACATGGAGTCCAAATAAAGCCTAATGTGGTGACCCCAACACTGTCTTTGTTGCTGTTTGTAAGACACAGAACGCAAATGTGGTTACATGTTTTTGATCCATGTGCACTTTGTTATTAAAACACTGGCTCTCAACAATGATGTAAAAGGAAAAGTTACAGAAAACCAAAACCAAACAATTTTAATCTTTTGCTTCATGTCATTAATTATTAAAAAAGATGTATATCTGGCTCCCTCTGCTGCACAGAAAAATACAAAACAGCACATTAAACATGTTCAGAGGAACCGACCACACTCCATAATTATGATATGACATATGACAGACATGTCCAAAGTCCAGTCCAGGGGCCAATCACAGTCAGCTTCCAACTTAATATGTATCATTTATGGCCCACCACCACTGTCCAACAGAATTAATTAATTAAGCTCAAAATGCAGTTTCTCTTTTCACCTCATGGTGGCAGCACCACTCTGCAACTTCACTGGCTGTGTGACCCACCCCCCCCCACCCCGCCAGCTAATTTCTGCCATGGCAACTGCAAATAAGAGGAAAGTTGATGTTGAGGGCCGTCACTACCAGGAGAGATGGAAATTACAATATTTTTTCACTAAAATTGAAACAACTGTGTTGGCCTAATTTGTCAAAAGACTGGATCCAGGTACGAGGAATTCAATGTAAAGAAACATTATCAGACAAAACATTCTGATGCATATGACAAGCTATCAGGGAGCGACCGTGAAACAAAACAGAAAAAAGTGAAACAACTTGAAGCTTTCTTGGCTTCACAACAGCATTTTTTCACATGGGCCTGTGAGTCAGATGAACATACCACCAAAGCAAGCTGCGAAGTGGCCATGCTTATCGCTAAACATGGTAAACCTTTTATGTTTAATGGTTAAAAAAAATGTCAGCAGGGATCATTGGATCTTGGTATGATATGATATGATATGATATTCTCAGCTGTGTGCAGACTGTGAGCATCTCCAGGCTTTGCTACAGAAATTCTTGTGTAAATTGTGCAGAAAAAGTTGAAAACAACAGAGCAATCACAGTTAAAAAGTCCCCACAATTGTATTTAATGTGACAAAACGTCAGAACAAAATAACTTTAGAGTAAATAAGAATATTGAAGGGCACTCATGGAGCTTTCTGGCAAGAATATTCAAAAACCATGAGTCTAATAGATCATCTGACATATTGTTTGAAAGATGACAACTTTGTCCATGTTTTAAAGTATTATTTATTTATATTGAATGAAAACTGTGGCAAAGGAAGCGATCAACTTCTGAACAATTTAATAATTCCTTTACATTAGCGATGATGTCACTTGCTCTAACCTCCAAGCATTCCCAGATTTGTGTCAAAAAAATCAAACAAAACTTAAAAAAAACATTTAAAAAATAGTAAGAAATGGAACGAAAATAACACTAACAAAAGGCATCTCAAAAGTAAAACTTCTAACTTGCAACCAGATTCTTCATGTGTAAGTATAAACTATTGGTCTTTTTTAATCTTATGTTCTTTTGTTTGCAGTTCCCTCTGTTTCTGTCTCGGTAACTAGACTGCCGCTGTCTCGTTTGCACTGCCTGAGTTTGCTTTTGCAGTTAAAGAGTGAGTTTGGTTTAGGGTTTATTTTAATTGGAAAAATTGTGTAGTAATTCTGCTTGTTTGTTCTTTTGCTTAAAATTTTACCAGCATCTGTGAAAAAGAGACCAGTAGAGCAGGAGGTAATCTTGACTTCGGGCGGGCCTTGAGTTCTCAGGGTCTCCACAGCAGTGCAACCTCACAGGCTGAAAGCGTGGGTTCGATTCCTGCTCCTGAGCACCTCTGACTGTGTGAGCCGTCTGCCATGGAGGTGTGGGTTTGTGCAGGGTGCTCCAGTTTCCTCCCACTTTTCTGAAATAAAGGGCTGTAAATTATCTACAGAATTGCTTGTATAAATACAAAAAAACATTTCACTACTATTAATGTTAAATATAAAAAGTTAAAATATACATTCTCATTACCTTTCTTTCCAATTGCTGTAAGAGCTTTAAATATTCAGCTCAGGCAGAAGTTCTGATGATTCACTTTCATTCATTAATTTCACTTTGTAGGAATAACAAAGAAAACATTGTTGTCTTTTATGTTGTTTTTTATGTGAAAACCACTTGTATAAGCAGTTTAGTTAGTCATGAGCCAAAAATTCTGCAAGTTGAGTAAATAAGTTACAGTATGGGTTTGAGTTGTTAAGCTAACATGTGTGCAACAATTATTTGCACCGGCCAATTCATTTCTGCATGACAAACTAACCTTGCAGCGCTCCGTGGCACCAATAATACAACATTCACACCAAAACGGTGTGAGTTTGGGAACCCCTTGCAAGCCTATATTATAGTTGCAGTCTATTGTTAATCAACATTTGACTGATTTAATTTGTGAAGCATTTGGTGACACAAAACTTAGAAATAAGGACCCTAATAATAACTTTTATAAGTTTACAGACTTAAAGTAGGCCTACGGAGGGGTATTAGGTTCATGGATAAGGAAAAAAAATCAGAGGATGAATTTTTTTCATGCACATCCAGAAAAAAAGTCGAAATTTTGAGTTTATTCTCCAAATTACAACTTTTTTTCTCCAAGTGCAGGATAAAAACAAAACTTCTTTTTCAAATTCACTCTTCCATATTAAAACCCTGACAGATCAACAGCCTAATGAAAATTGTTGTCTTTTCATTCTTCTTTGGAGAAGGACTCAGACAGTTTCTATGCAGTGGTAGCCTCATATGAGGATGAAGATGATCATCATCATCATCATCATCCTATGGCCTACTTGAAAATTCCGTATGAAGTTTAAACAATTCACAGAAATCACAGAAAATTTAGGTAGAATCATAACGAACAACAAAGCAGCTGAAGACTTGGCACAACTGGTACACAAGCAGTCAGAATTTGATCTAACAGTGTGTGAGTGTTTCTGTCACTTGCTGTTCAGACTGCTGCTTGAAACCGTTTCACCTGACCGCAGCTGTCGCTTAGCAACGAACCAAATCAGGTGGGGGGCGCTGTTGTCAAACGAGCCTGTTGATGTCATCTTCCTCATGCGCGTTGATTTAGGAACAAATTAAAAGTGATAACACACATTTTAGTATTCCCTATGAAGAAAATACGTTATTTGCGCAGATGACCTTTAATACATCGTTATTTAGGCTACGGATGCGGACGCATCTCTACGATTTGATCGTAGATCAAATTGATTGATGATTCGCGTTCTGTAGTTTGACCGCTCGAGGACACCGTAACGTGAGAGTAACGTGACAGCTACCACCTCTCGGCGAGAAATCAGAATCCTGCAGAACTGTGAGTATGATCATTAGTAGCTCCAGATAAAGTCTGTCATTAATATTCGTTGAACGGTGTTACAGCGTTAATAAAGGGTAACTGTAACAGAATACATAAGTCGTCTTGTCGCTTGATGGGACGTTTGTTTGTTTGTTTGTTTGTAACAAAAAGCCTTCCTGTGTGTCCGTCGCATAAACCTGTTTGTAACTTGATTACGTAGCCTAGTCGTCCTGCCTGCTGACCTGCACGTTAGTGTTAGTTTGGTCACTTATTGCTTTTTTATATTATTTCAGCTCGAAAGGGAAACAGCGGAAGGGTCAAAGGTTTTCTTCATTGCACAATCCGAAGCGTTACCAGCGGTGGAGAACATGTCAGGATCATCACTGACAGTTTAAACACGATCCACATGCTTTAAGTTGGCCCACTGCGATGCAAGAATAATTCACTCCGTTACGAGTTAAAGCGTTAAACAGGGTTGGGCAGTAACGCATTACTTAGTAACGCATTATTGTACTTTATTACTTTTCCCAGTAACTAGTAAAGTAAGGGTTTACAATGCCAAAACAGTAATTACGTTACAGAAACTTATCCAAGTAACTCAATAGTTACTGTGGTACTTGAAAGGACCATCTGCATGCTGGCCTCAGCTGATCTCTGACAAAAATATTTATCCTCAGATATTTTATTAAGTATTATGAAGTGGATGAAGTTTTGGGGGCTAAACAGGCTGTGCGTCACTTTTTTTAGGAAGTCAGTTGGGTTGCAAAAGTAATATAGTAAA
>JAQFJA010000004.1:5207091-5220309 GCA_029874485.1 Naso brachycentron
TTTCTGAGTAGTAAACCTTAACTTTAAGAAATTACATTGGTCATGAGGGAAAGTGGAAATAATTAAACTGCTGCTTGTGAATGTGTTTTTGTTCAGAAACAAATATGCCTCAGCGTAGATGAGGTGTTGTTGTTGTATCCAAGTTCTTTGGAACACAACAGACACTTCACCTCGCAAAAGAAAAGAAATGAGAGTAACAGAAATGAGAAAAGACTATTAATTGTCCTGCATTATCACCTTTATATGTGGAAAATGCATCACTTATTACTATGAACATATCTTACTGGGAGAAATGAGATCAAAATATTTCCAAACAGGGGAAACAACAAAATGTGAGGGGCCTCCCTCATTTTGCTGCCCCATGTATTTTGAATCTCCAACCGCTTCCTGAACGAGTCACGCGGTACAGCTGGCCGGTGTCATCACACTGATCATTGATACAAGCCTCGACACTCGCTTCGCAAAATACTTCCTTGATTACACGACACACGCTTCCAAGCTTGGGCATGGCAAGTCACATGACTAATATAAATGCGGAAAGACTTTCGGCATTTACTAGGTCCATTCTCATCTAAGTGTGGCCTTCTTTCTCTTTCTCTATAGACCACAGAGGTGAAACCAGGACACCACAGAGGGTGAGACTAACAGCAATTTGTTTACTTCTGTAAGCAGTGGTCAAGGCGGCTTTGCTGCAGTGTCAGAGATGTGTCTTCTCAGTTTAATCTGTTTTGTTTTTTTTGAATGTAAACAGAGGAAGAAGGTTCAGTTCGTCTCCACAACGCCCCACAGGCTCCGCAAGAGAATTACAAGTAAGTTTAATAAGCAACAGTGGAAACAGATTTTCTTACAAGTCGTATAAATTTAGACTTGAGGTACGATCTAAAGCTGCTTGATACTTTCAGCTCCAAGCATCCGGTCAGACAGCGATAGTGAGCTGTCGCCCTCTGACTCTGGGGAGGATGGAGAGGAGGATGAAGATGGAGAGGAGGAGGAGCAAAAAGTAAAAGAAGACAAGGAGAACAGAAAGACTCCCAGAACGCCCAGCAAAGGTTTATCTGCAGCTCTCTACAAGACTCCTGCCAAGAGGAGCAAGAACTCCTCTGACGCCCACAGTCAGCCCAGTATGGTCGAGGAGTATTTTGAAGCTCATAGCAGCTCAAAGGTCTTGACGTCAGACCGCACTCTGCAGCGTCTACACACCCCCAAACTTGACAGGGTTAGTTTATAAAACAGCCAGTGTGCGAAATGTGTTTGTATGTGCTGTGTTTTTTATTAATAAAGATCCTTTATTTGCATTTGCAGGAGACATTGGTTCAGCTTTTAGAAGGAAAACCGTCCTGCTGCTCCAAAGAGATTCAACAACTGCACAACAAACACAGAAAGCACTTTAGCAAATGGATGTTACAGTTACAGTGAGTGTTGTTTACATTTTTGCTCATTTAATGCTTTTTTTTTTGGTCGTGTTTGAAATTTTCTGTAAGACAGAAAGTGTTTATGTGTTTGTGTAGGTTGGGATTCAGTGTGCTGGTCTACGGTTTGGGCAGCAAAAAGGCTCTGCTGGAGGACTTCCGTTTGTCTCACTTGGATCAAGAGATTCACCTTGTGGTCAATGGATTCTTCCCTTCCATCACGCTTAAATCAGTCAGTACACACGACAAATATCTTTAATATACATGTGAAAAAAACTGAAAATAGACACAAGAGTGGGCATCGGATCAAGGTGGAGATATTCTGCCATATTATGTTTTTCTTATGGTCAACAAATTTAATGAAAAAGAACTGAGAAGCATTGTCTGTATTAAATAAGCCTGGTTTCTCTTATTCCTCTGAGAGAACTCCATCCTTTCCATTAGTGATCCACTCTTTTGCATTAGGTGACATGTTCCGTTTATTTGCTGAATACCTGTAATTTGTAGTTTTTTACAAGTCAGTCTCAAATACATTGTCATGTAGAGGAAAACACTCACTCTGTAGCTGTAAGTAGTTCCAAAAAATGCACCATTTACTCTTGTTTGCGTAACAGTTCTCTTGAAACTTTGGTCCAGCTGTTCCAGAAAAACTACTTGGCCTCATTAAAAAATTAAAGTGTTTTTAAGCCACTTTATAGATTAATGTTTTTTAGGAACAAACGGTTTTAGAGGTGACGCCATAGGCAGGGTTCAGATGTTGGACAGTGTTTGAGAGACAGACACATTGTTTGTGGACTCTTCACAGGAAGTGTGTGCAGCCTTGTGGTTGAAAAAGGGAAAGTTTGAGAAACATTATTAAAGTTGGATTTGCTTTGTTTTTTTGTTTTTTTCATTTTTTTTTCTCATCTCTCCTTGTGTTACTGACAAAACTGCAGGCTAGCTGGTAGTCCTGGCATACACGTGTCCCACTAATGTATTTGATGCAGTCATTCACTCCAAGCCAGTTGTAAGGTTTTAAAAAAACAAACAACTTGTATTCCAAAGGTGTCACAAGAAAAAAAAAACAAAAGTAAAATTAAGATACTAAAATTAAAAAGTTCAGATGCAGACAGACAGACAGGGTATAAAAACCATGGGTGCGTTCCTAACCGCATACTTTTGCTTTTTACTTGTAGTATGGACTGCAGCTGGCCTCACAAATACATATTGTTGCATGCAGTATGCAGTATGCAGTATGCATGCAATTGGGACATACTACTCTGCCATGATAGTGCGCCTTGAACTTTGACTCTGATGCTCCTATGAGCGTTGCAGCCTTAGTGTGAAAATTTGGAGTACAAGTTGAGCCAGAATGCTTTCTGAGCCATTCTGAGGTCAAATTTGTTAAAATGTAACTTACCATTTGCACTCATTTACTCACTTGGATTTGTGCAGCGAATGTGTTTATTAATATATTAATTGTCCAAATGAGTCACAAAACTTACATAGCTTACGTGTGCTGTCACCTGTCATTGTTACTCTGTCAATCATCTTGTATCTGTCTCAGCTTTGTTTATATCTGAGGGACTCAATGTGACATAAGTGACATATTTTCCACTGCGCAGAGGATTGTGGGTCAGAATGGCCAGAAAAGCACGCTGGCTTGAATACTGCCAAATCCCACCAGTAGAACATCCTGGTACTTCTGGCATCTTTGTACATACTACGTACTAGGACATACTAAATCTTTTTCTGACATACTACATAGTAAGGTAGTATGGGTATTGGAACACAGGGCGTGTTACTCCCCAGCTGTCGAGCCTCCACACTGATCTCAGCTCACTGCCTAACTAACAGGAATATACAACGGTGCGCTCTCGACAGCAACTTAAAGCAACACCTTTATAGAAAATGAATGAAAAGAGCCAATAAAAAATGTTAATATTAAATCTAATCAAAATTTTATTATCGATTGCAGTTAGCATTTTCTTTATCAAAAAATCACACACAATAACTAAACGTATATCTACTTGGAATACTATTAAACTATACTTAAGAACCATAAGAGACACAGCAAGACAGCTTTTGCCTCACACACCGTCATGCTTTCATTGCAGATCTTAAATGCTCTCACGTGTGAAGTTCTCGAGCACCAAGGAAGTTTCCGGACACCCTCAGACCAGATCCACTACATCACACAGACTCTCAAAGAAAGTGAGTGTGTTTGTCTGTAGTCTCTGTCTTCTCGTGTTTAAATTCTTATGTTTTATAACTGAAGAATGTCCTCGCAGGCCCAGACCTCCATGTGTACCTGCTAATCCATAACATCGACGGGCTGATGCTGCGAGGGGAGAAGACCCAGAGTGCACTGGGGCAGCTGGCTTCCGTGCCCAATCTGCACTTGGTGGCTTCTTTAGACCACATAAACGCTCCTTTGGGTGGGTGTTTTTAAGGTTGTGTATTGCTGTGTTAATTATACAAGGTGAGCCTCCCAGGCTGATCATGTCTACATGTAGCAGGTGCAAACAATAAGTTTTGTGAGAAAGTAATCCAAGTGAAATTGCTTGGTCTTC
Source organism: Naso brachycentron (assembly GCA_029874485.1). Lineage (NCBI taxonomy): Eukaryota > Metazoa > Chordata > Actinopteri > Acanthuriformes > Acanthuridae > Naso > Naso brachycentron. The sequence goes on from JAQFJA010000004.1 coordinate 5,211,053, forward strand.
ATCAACACCTGAGTACCACGCATCATTGTGGGCACCCTGATGTGCACCTTAGCACTGCGAGAGTTTCCGTCACAGGACCAGATGACACAAACTTTGCATCATTACTTATCAAGAGTCGGGGCTGCAGCTAAGACCAAGAGATCAAACACCTTGAATTCGTTCACCAGGGTCTGAATGTTTACATCGAATCAGTCTCTCCTTCATCACAGTGCACCCGCAACAAAACGGCGGTCGCTGTCCATCCTCCATACTTGCTGGACTTGACTTCCTTTGTCTTCTTTCTATTACCCAAATGAAGTTGGGCCTCTTGGTCCTAGCCGTAGACCCAAGGTTCAAGTCCATGGTGAGATACTGCAAATGCGCACATATCAGTGTTCACAAAAAAGCGAGGTCACTTGGAATATTTACTCACCAAACTCAAGTGCACCTGAGGTTGTGTTAGACTTTTTGATTGTCCTTCATTTTGACAGACAGGGATGAAAAAATCTGTCATAATTACCATCCATCATTTTCGTTTTATTTTTTAAAATAAGACGTAATAGTTCTTATTTATTCATTTTTTATTTTAATAAAATAAGCATACCAACCTACAGATTGAGCATTTAAGCCATGGTAGAAGAGAAAGCATGAACAGCTGACAATGGCTGTGCACTCACTTTTCATGTAGACACACATTGCGCACTATGTTTAATTCTGTACTTCTCTATTTTTCTCAGACTTTTACTGCTGTATGAACTTAATAAAACACCACACTAGGCAGAAGAAGGATTTTTCCCACACACTAACAATGGAGGCCACCAAAAACATTGTGCCATTGTGTATAAACAGACAAATGAACAACGCAATTTCACAAAATTAGACTGTTATATTTGAATTATTAATAACTGACAAAAAATTAACTGTTTAGCTGTACTGATCTGCTGAACTTAAACCTTATTCCTGGTTCGTATGGATTTTAATTTGTGCGCTCGCTTGTGTGTGATCAGATGCAGTAAGCATGATCGTTGCGGAAGCCATTGTCTTTAGATTTAGTGTCTTTCTCTCAGACAACTTCTTATCGCCATTTTAATTTTGCTCTATGAGCTGAAGCCACACACTGCTGCTACATTGGACACTGGGAATTCTAGTCAATAGCTGATTAATTTGACACACCTGCCACCAGCTGGACAGGGGTGTGAATTACAATCTGTCAAAATGACGGACGGCCTTCAAAATTTTCCGTCATTGTCAATAAAAAACATCAATGAGGGGAAATATTTGGCTAACGCGACCTCTGGTTGCATGCACATTTCTGTGCAGAGCTCCATTTGTATTCAGTGGAAGGAGTCTCATAAGTTTTTGATTGCACCCGGTGTTGATATGCAACTGATTATTCCTGTGTATCTCCCAGTGTGGGACCAGTTTCAGCAGAGTCAGTTTAACTGGCTGTGGTGGGAGTGTGTGACATTCCAGCATTACGCAGAGGAGACGTCATATGAAAACTCTCTGCTGGTGCAGCAGACTGGCGCTCTGGCTCTGTCCTCCCTTACCCACGTGTTACGTAGTTTGACGCCCAATGCAAGGTACAACACACACACCTTGATGTTATTAACGGCTGGAGCTGAATGATTTGCTTGAGTTTTGCATCTGTGTCCTTTTGTTCTGCAGGGGAATTTTCAAACTGCTGGTGAAATTTCAGCTGGAAAACAAAGACAATCCTTCATACACAGGTACACACGCATTCTAAACTTCAAAATCAGGTACATGTTGTGTTATGTTTGCTCTGTGATAGTCATGTTACATCACTGTGTGCAGGATTGTCATTCCAAGACTTCTACCAGCGCTGTCGAGAGGCCTTCTTGGTGAACTCAGACCTCACTCTAAGGACTCAGCTGACTGAGTTCAGAGACCACAAACTGATACGGACACGCAAGGTAGAGTCAAGTTTCACTTTAGAATTCCCAACTCGATTCCCAATCCAGTGCCATACCTCTCTGCAGCCTCCTGTGTCACTCACTTACATTTCTTGTCGTGATTCTCCAGGGTGCAGATGGAGTGGAGTACTTGATGGTTGCCGTGGAGGCGAGCACACTCATGGATTTCCTGGAGAATGAGGAGGGTGACTGAGAAGAAAAGGCTTTGGACTTACATCACATATACTTCACATACTGACTTTACCAGCAAATACATATTTTAATTGAATTAAGGCTGTTTTATACTCGAAAGACAAGTGTTGGCAGGTGTCTTTAAAAAAGTGTCAGATGACACCATGCGTTTATCCTCAAACAACGCGTGGGACGCTGTCTGTGGTGCAAGCTGTGGTCTCCACGGTAACCAACTGAGCACTTCATAGGCCCACAGCCCGAATCAGCGGCACAACGGCAAGTTTCTCTGAGACATTGGATTTGGCGAAGGAAGAAGAGATTTGATATTTAATTTTGCTCCGAAGGGGAAGGAGATGACAGAGGAAAGACTGTGGTCTGTGCGCCCAGAAAACTGGAGGAGAGAGGAGCGAGGGGAATATGTTGATGGACGAGGAGCGGCACTTTAGGTGTGATAGGATGTCTGAATATCGTTTTTATGACCCCCTACATCAGATTACACCCATCCAACACCAAAACACCCACAGTAATCCCGCTGGCGTTTTACAGAGAGCTGTAGAGCTACGGATCCTGGCATCTGGGTCATCACAACAGTGTAGCACCAGTTGCTCCTCAAAGCCATCCATTTTTGGAAGCCTGTGTTTTTTCTCCTCAGCAAGTAGAGCACTGTTTCATCTCCTTGGCAATGATGGAATGCTCAGTCCAGCCAACCAATCAAAATGTGAGGCAATTAAAAACAATGCCTGCGACTTCACAAGCTTTGACTGGTGCAAGATGCTGTCGGACGACTCATTCTTATATCTTTTTCACGTCATTTTTGTCACACCCATTTGTCACACACGCACTGTTGACAGACACTTGTCTTTCAAGTATAAAACAGGCATAAGTCACCAACATAAAGGCCCAGTTACATCTGATCAACATGAGACATGAGCCTAGCTTACAGGCTCTGCACAGTTTAAATCAAATGGTTTAAATCTTATGTTCTGACTTGTCATAAATGCCCCTTGTAGCACTGCAACATTCACATCTTGTGCTTTGATATGTACATGTTTTCAGCTAACATTTGTAATTAAAATCAACACTCGGAGTTTGTATCGCAGTTTCATTTTTTACTTACAGAAATAGATTTTAATTTAGCAAAACATACATTATTTTGTTCTTACGAGGCAAGAAGGCATGCTAATTTATGTTATATATATTATAAAAAAGAAAGCCAGAAACATTCAATACTGCTCCACATGTAAAACTGAGTGACAAAAGCGCAACAGGTCAGGAAGTTTACTTTACACATCATGCATGTTGCTGTTAGAAAGTGACAGGTAGGAAAAGGGAGAGGAAAATGTTGGGATTCTGTGTCCGTTCCCTGTGAATTACATTTGGAAAATGAAGGAGGATGAGGTTTGGCCCTGAGTGCATGCTGGGAAATGTTTCAGTGTTGGATATCTGCAGTTTTCTGTGTCTGCAGCGAATCGTTTAGCGTTTCTGAGTCCAGTGTGTAAGTCTGGAGTCTGTTCTGAGCAGCTGTTTGCACAACGTGAAGCTCCTCTTCATTCAAATCCCTCAGCAGCAGCAGAACTGCGTCAAGAGTGTGAGTCTGAAAATACAATTTAAGTCATCAGTTATTGGCAGAGATGGATAAAAGCACTCCAAGTATTGGACTATATTGCAACATTTTGAGTTTTAGAGGAGCATTGATAACAGATCAGAAGGAACCTTTTTCAGTGATGGTCTGCTCTCTCGGGTGGACGGAGAGGAAAGAGATGGGAACTTGTCTCTGGAAAGGGGCTTCATCCCCAGTTCTTCCCTGATTTTGCTAAAAACAACAATTGGGGGACAAAAAAAGTTGTTAATAAACATTGGTTTGACCACTTGTTTTCAGCCAATGCACGTTCCACTGGGTCCACAAGACTTACTTGGTCTCCTCCATGTTGTAGTTAAGTGGATCATTCTCTGTCTCTGCATCTTGAAGTCCATTGGTGGAAAGCTGACTTTGGAGACTGCCTGGGGGCGTGATGACTTCTTCACCTTCAGCGAGAGCTAGTGCGATCTCCTCCTCTGTGACAACTGCACACAAACAGAAAACATGACACACACATGCTTCATTAAAATTCAATTCAAAAAACTTTTTTAAATTAAATTGAATTAAATCATGTCCAGTCAAATCAAATGTTTTATCAGACCTGGGCGATACAGCTGAAAACCTCTCACGATAGCAAAGTTTCACGTCAGTCGACAGTAATTATTGATCATGTACGTCAGGGGTTCCCAAACTTTTCAGCCTGCGACCTCCAAAATAACTGCCAGAGACTGGCGACCCACAGTGACCCTGGAGGTGGCATATAACATTGTGCACAGCCACGCAAACGCACTATTATGCCTACATGGGAATCAATGCAACTCAAAAGGACAACAGCCTGACAGCCACAGTATTATTTTAAAATAATTTAAGAAAGATTCTAACCAGAATATATACAATAATAGGAAATAAATACAATTACAAATTTCTTTTTTTTTTAATTGTTTTTTTGGAAGGTGTCTTGCGGCCCTCCGAGGGGCCCCAACCCCCACTTTGGGAACCACTGATGTAGGTTATGACTGACGACTTGTACATGCTAATGGGTGGGAGTGGCTAAGATGATAAAATGAGTAAATGTCACAAAATTTTTGAGTAAATACCTCAATACTGAGACAGTATTGTAAGGATGACTACTGGTGATTTTACAAAACATTAATCCAATGACATTTTGTGACAAATAATCATCAGTAATGTGTATAAGTGGGTAAAAGGTCAAGAAAGAACAACAAAAACAGTCTGGTGAGTTAAGAGAAATAAATCATTTTACTGGAATGACGCCTTTTCAACCAGGAGAAGACAACACTCACGCCATATCATGATATATAACAATATCCAAAATCTGTCACGATATCTTGTCTCATATCATGATACAATAACATATCGATATATTGCCCAGCCCTATGTTTTATCTAACCCCCACCCACTTCTCTAAGGTCAGAGCAACACTACGCAGAGTTTCACACCAGCTCAAGTAATAACTGAAAGGTTTTTCCATGGAAGTCACCAAAAGTCACTTCCGAGGTACGCTCACCTTGGTTGTCGAGCTTCTGCAGGCGAGGCAGGCAGCGCAGAACAGTGAGACGATACTGACTGGGGTCAGTTCCACAGCAGGGGTTCTCGGCCAACCACAGAACCCTGAGACGTGTGAGGGGACGCAGGTGAGAGAGCTCAGAGAGGGAGGGGATCATGTTCTTTCTCAGGTAGAGCTCACACAGAGACAGACAGCCGGCCAGAGGAGAGAGAGACGTGATGCTGTTGAGACTGAAGAGAGAGGAAAGTAAGAACATCATCTCATATGATTCAGTGCAGGACAGGTAGATAGTAAAATAGAAGGTAGGACAATAAAATATCAGTGGCAGCAGGTCCCATGACTGTGTGAATGTGTAAAAGAGGAGGAAAAAGAAAGAGCAAAGACTAACCTTAGTGTCAGTACCTCAATGTTGGCCATTTGAGAAAAGATTGATATCTAGAAAGACAGAGTATGACGTAACATGCATTACAGCATACACACATGTTTACAGCTTCGATGAAAACAATAAAAAAACGGGATTAACAAAGAATTTGAGCATGTACAGTGAATTCAGCACCAGGCCAAATATGACATCTTTTAAGACTACTTACATCAGTCAGGTTGCATCCCCTGCAAAAATTAAAATGTCACAAACGTTACCACCAATACAAGATGCCAGTCAGCCTTGATTATCTGCACGTAAACCAACAGAATTATTGGCAACGTCGCGCTTAACGTTGAGTTCAAACACTTACCAGCAGTTCAATTTCTTCACGCTTTCCAAGTCGGAGGCCTTGGCCTTAGCGAGAACTAGTTTCCGTGTTAGCTTCATGTCAACTGACTTATCGGTCGACAGAGAATATTTTTAATGCACTATGTATTCACGGACAACAACGGACGCATTATGACAGGCTGAACCATAGATATGGGCTGAACGGACAAACATTTCAACTCCGCAGTGGGGACGTTGCCGTCCACCACGTAAATGCGCATGCGCGTGTTGGGTAAGCGTCCCTAGTAACAGTCATTTCCTTTTCATTTATTGCGTACATGAAGATTGTCTGTTTAAAAATGTCCAACGGCAACACCGCTATTCAGCAAAAAAAGTGCTTACTATTTTAAACGATTTGTAAGAGTAACGTTCGTTTTACTTTTATTTATTTGTGGCTGCAGTCCGCGAAAACTAAAACTCCCACAATGCAGCGCAAACGAAGGGGTAAATCGCGCCTGCGCAATGAGCTCTCCCTCTTTGGACCTACGTCTCCACTGAAACGATGGTGAGCCGTCAATGCCCCCGTCTTAATCCATGTCAATCCTACATTTTCTGTGCTTTAAATGATATAATCACATATTTGGAGACTTTGTGGCGTCCCGGGTTGTCAAAACGAAGGGTTATTTCTGTTGGTTTTTGGATTGTGTGAATAGAAAAAACGATGTTTTCATGTCCTATTGAAACAGAAATGGCTGCCACCATTGCCAAACTCATACCGGGCGAGCTAGTGATGTTAGCTTGCAGTTTATCATTAAATTAAACATTACCTACTCTTGTAGAGGGCCCGCGGTCATTAAAGTAAAAGGAAGTAGTGTACTGTATGCACTGACAAGCAAGTCGTCTCCTATCTTAGTCCGGACGTTTGGAATTGATTTAAGTTACCCGGAGTGGCTAGCTTCAAGCTAGTGTAAGCTAACGTTAGCTGGTGCACTGCTGCTGGTGACAGTCCAGTTAGTCTGAGTTTGCTGTTCACTGATATGAACATGTATTCCCGCAAACATTCGCCTGTTAAAATTTTATTCCAGGAATTTGTGCCCGTCACGTGACACTGGTGTCTGATGTACTTGGCTATAACGTTATTTAAACGCGTTAAATCACCTAACTTCAGCAGTATCAGTGCTAACAAGATTTTAAAAAGCAGACGTGTCGGTAGCAGTCAGGATAATACGAGTGCGTACTACTCGAACATCTCCACTGAAGCTGAATTTTTAAAATTGTATCCCCATGTTTTGATGCTTTCCACAGGCCAAGCGCACGAAGAAGGTGGGGATCGTTGGTAAATATGGCACGCGTTATGGCGCGTCGCTGAGGAAGATGGTGAAGAAAATCGAAATCTCCCAGCATGCTAAATACACCTGCTCTTTCTGTGGAAAGGTGAGTTCTGTATTTGCATAATTGTGTAATTCACACAAGTGTATGTACATTTTGGGATGTCAAATCTGGACAAGACGACCAGATGCTGTTTTGGAACTGTTTTAAATGTGTTCAATTTATATTTACAGACCAAGATGAAGAGGAGGGCTGTTGGTATCTGGCACTGTGGGTCCTGCAAGAAGACAGTGGCTGGAGGCGCCTGGACGTACAAGTAGGTTTCTTTTTGGTTTGGTGCAGTTTCAACAAAAGTGTCCTCTGGAAACTCAGACTGAAGTAGTTTCTGTGGGTATGCTTATATCCATTTAAGGGCTTTGCCTCATGTTGTGGCTAAACCCAAGGAATTTACAATCAACAATACTGTTTTTACTCCCAGCATGGTTCAGTTTTACCCGTTGCCATGGTTGTGTCTGGAGTTTGCTGCGTTGTTTGATAGTAAATGGCCAGAAAACAGAACGCAGCGAGCCCACGGAGCAAACTGCTGTAGAGCTTGTTTTTACCTAAAAGGAGCTAAATGTAATATTTTAACACTGGGCCAAACTTTGAATGCAGTAGTTTTTAAATGCAACATAAGTGTTTGCTTGTTGAGTTTGTGCAGGCGATACAGATTCATTTTGGCTCGTAATACCAACAGAAATTAAATCTCAGCTTCCCTGCAGCCTTGTAACCTAAGATTTATATGTTTGGAAGGTTGCAGCGTTTTTGTATTTATGTTACTTAAATATAAAACATGGTCCAGCATCTCCTTTACAGAGCAGCAGCCACATTTTCCAACTTAGAAACTGGAAATAAACATGAGCTGAGGAAACGGCATATATATCTATACATGCAGTTAGACTCAAGGAGGGTTTATTTTCATGGTAGGCAGGAAACTATTGAGTTTACAGCCTTGCCAGACTGAATTATGAAATTCTAAAAGGATGGCGTTGCTAAAATGCTTCAAAACATGCAGACAAATCACAAACCTCTCCTCTGGTGCTTTTAAAGGGTTTCTGATTTCAGACAGCTAATGACCAGCACCTGTTAGTTTAGTGACACCAGAGTTTTTCTTTTCATGGCTGTTAGTTTTTTTTTTTAAGTGAAGAAAGGTCCTGTTGAAAAACAGTATTTTTGTTATTAGACTTTCTTAATTGTGTTGTTATTGTTGGCTTTATGTTTTGTTCACTATCTAAGATGAAAAAAAAGTTTCTGTGATCATGGAAAAGTGGTGTATATAAATCTCTGGTCGTTGAAATTTACAACTGTTACCGTTTTGTCTCTTGCAGCACAACTTCTGCTGTCACAGTCAAGTCCGCGATCAGGAGGCTGAAGGAGTTGAAGGACCAGTAAACCAAGTGCGATGATCACTGGTGGATTTGGGACTCTGTTTTCTATAATTTAACCAATCTGGACATGGCCTCAACATTCAAAAATAAAGCGGTCTGGAGCGGATTTCTTGTTTGTGTCTTTGTACATCTGTTTGATTTTGTAGCAGTTAAATCTAAACTTGTGAGCCATAACTAGATGAAGATTCCTCCACAAACCAGCACGAGTGAGAAAGTTACACCATCAAAAGCATTACAGCCGTCCTAAAACACAGATGAGAGCAAGGCAGCGTCACTCAGAACGACACGCCCCCTTTACGCCCTGTTTTGGGTGAAAAACACAAAAGGATCTTGATACTGGTGGCAGATGAGAAAACCTAGTGGAATAATGCCAAAAAGCTGCTGCGTTGTCACATGATAATCCCCCCCCCTCGCAAAAATTTTAATGTCTTAAAAATTCAGCCTACACAGCGCTTACTAGGCAGATGAACATGAATAAGGCTTAATGTAATACATAAAGACCACCGCAATACTTCTACTAACCACTGATAGTGGTCTGCTTGTATCACATTATGCCGTACTTGTGTTAATCTGCCTGGGAAGTGCTGTAAATTATGCCTTTTCAAGGCATCACACTTTT
>JAQFJA010000004.1:5273595-5284452 GCA_029874485.1 Naso brachycentron
AATCACCACATCAGTACTTTAGCTGGTTTTATCAGTTGTCACGCAGATTGAGCTCAGGTCTCTGGTTTTACTATGTAGAAGTTATGTTGAGTTATGATAAATCGAACATGCTCAGTGTATTCACAGATGAATAGACAGAAAACTGACCCAACAAACTCATCAGGGTGTGATATAACTGAAAGAAAAGTGTCACTTTGGTCACTTTTGTACAACTGGCTCAGTGCTCACCTCACACACAGACAGTAGGCCTCCTGCACAGTCTCGCTGTCCCTCAGCAGAAAGCTCCCGTCATGTCCAAACCTCTCCAGCAGCCTTTCTGTGGTCTCGGCTCCAATCCTCCCGTAGTAAATAGACTGGACCAGCATGCCCTCCCTCTCCATGTTGCCTCAGAGGCAGCACCCATATGTACTAAGTGGGTGAGGATGCTGCAGTTTTGAGCAGCACATAAGTGTGAGAAAGTCTGAAGCAGGAAAAGCTCTTTTTTTTTTTTTTTTTTTGGTTTTCACACTTTCTGTCATGCAGCTGCAACTCACATGTTGTGCAAACTGTCTAACCTGCAAGATTATCAGTTGAAAAATGAATTTTAAAAAAGGTGTCATTGTTGAATAGTGCCTTTTCATGCACTTCTTTTCGCAAGTCACAAAACAGAAACATCATACAATGGCTGATACTACTAAAAATAATAAAGATATTTCCACTGACAAATTTTGAGTTTGATTATTTCTTTTTATCTGTTATGTAGGCTACATTCATATACATTTGGACACTCCAGCTGCATCTAAGTGGCTTAAGAACGTTACAGCATATAGTGCAGTGAGTTAAAGCAGACTGAGAAAAAACAATGTTGCACACATTAACCACCAGCAAACCCACCTGCGCACACACAAAAACAAAGACCTTAAAACCATGGGCTGTGGTTTGATCTGATGCTGCTGTTTGCGTTTACAAGAACTTTAACTCAAGGATGAGAAGTATTACTGAGCAAAATACTTTATTCATGTCATAACATTAAATTCTTACCAACAATTGTGTTTAAATAAGATTTAAAAAAATTATGTCATAAAAATAAATAAATGACAAAACCAAAATAATAGATTCTTTAAAAATCTTTGTTCAAGGTTGCTCAAAAATTGGGTTAATGTTAAAATTTGCCCCAGTTTAACCCATATAATTGTTGGAACCTCATTGTCTACAATGACTTGAATAAAAACTTAACAAAGAAACACATTCTGTCATTGTCTCAAAAACTTCAAACAGTGTTAGCTTTGCTACCAACAAGTCTCAGATATCAGGCAGGGAGCAAAATACCTTGTCTCACACTAAAATATAAAAATAATGAGACTGACATATTGAAATAAATTAAAAATAAATAAATAATAATAATCATAAGTTAATCAACCGAACATGAAACAATTGACACACAATATCCATCCATTGTCTTCCCCTTATGCAGAGTTGGGTTGCAGTGGCAGCAACCTCAGTTGGGCATTCCTGACATCCCTCACCCCAGCAACACTCTCCAGCTCCTCCTGGGATATTGTGAGATGTTCCAGGCCAGATGTGATATGTGATCCCTCCAGTGAGTTCTGGGACTGCCCAGGATCTCCTCCCAGTTGAACGTGATCAGAAAACTTCCAGAAGGATGCGCTCAGGAGGAGCGCCACCTCAACTGGCTTCTTTCGAAGCGAAGGAGCATTGCCTGGTGCTGCACCAAACCACCTGTCCATCTCCTGCTCCCGCTTCCAATCACTTATGAAAAATACCCTGAGATAATTAAAGTCCCTAACTTGAGGTAGGAGTTCATCTCCCAGCCGATGAGGGCAATCCACCATTTTTTGGCAGAGAACCATATCCTCAGATTTGGAGGTGCTGACTCTCACTTCACACTCGGCTTCAAACCTCCCCAGTGCCTGCTGGAGGTCACCGGTCGAAGACGCCAGCAGAGCCACATCATCCGCAAAGAGCAGAGATGCAATACTAAGGTTCCCGAACAGGCTGACACTATGTGTGGAGGTGTGTCCAGTCATATCTTGTCGGTCCCTCTCGACTTTCTGCACCAAAAGCGACTCCTTCCCCACCAGGAGGATTACACACAATAGCACCATAGATATAATTATTATTTTAATTATTTTTTGTCTATTCAAAGAAAGCCTTGGTGTTTTGATAGCTAATGGAGGCTGAGAGGCAGCATGAGTCTGAGGTTCTGCAAATTGCTGCTGTATTTTGGGCCTGAAAGAGTTGACATCTTCTTCTGGTTTGGCCACTTGGTCCAAAAACTGAAAACAAAGAGATACAAGCATAGCATTAGTCTTTTATTCTGCTAAGGTTCTAAATGGAAGCTTGTTTTGTTCTTGGAGGTGGGTTACCCCACTGACAAAATTTCTCCAAATCTCCCAAAATTACTGCAAGGTCTTTAAATACACAATATTCCTCATTAGAAACAGTCAAATCCAAGTTACTTTATTTCCCATGGTAGCAGCATGGCACTGTGGATGGCTAAGTCAGGCTGACAGTCTACCACTTAGGTCATGAAATATCTCAAGAGACATCCACCATCCCCTCGGAAAGAATCCCACAGACTATAGCAATCCTCCCTCTAGCATCATCCACAGGTGGAAACATTTGGTTTTCAGTAAAATGTCCCGAAACTTGATTGCCGGAAAATTTGAACAGACATTCATGGTCCTTAGAGGATCCATAACTTTGTTGATCTTCTGCCTTTTTCGTAGTGTCACTTTCAGTTTGACATTTTTTAGAAGTCTTTATTGTCACATACAACTATGCTGAGCATTACATCGTAAAAATTGCATTTAACCAATTTCTGAAACACAGTGGGCAACCATCTTACAGTACCCAGAGATCAACTCCTGCTGTGGGACAGTGCCCTGATCAAGGGAACTGACAGGAGAACTATAACAAGATGTATATGTTGTTGTTGTTTTTTAATGGGGTAACTAGAGCACTGGGGAAAGAACAGGTAAAACATACAGACTCAACAGAAAAAGGCACTGCTCCAGCAATCAAGCCCAGGACCTTCTACGAGCCTCAGATGAACCTTGTGTTTATTGCTAATCAGCAAATTAGCTATCTTAGAATCATAGTGGTAACCTAATCTAGCTATCTAAATAACGTCTTCCACAATGATACAAACAACAAAATGCTGCTCCAATTAAAAAAACGGATGGATTTCAGATTACGATACCATAGCGCTTGCATTGTATTTTTTGGTTTTGTTTTTTAAGAATTAGATAGGATGAAATACATATTTCAGGAGAAAAATGGGAATACACACCTCATCGATTTCTTCACACAGGCTTCTGATCTGTGGATCATACGTTTCCAGCTTCATACAAAAGGCTTTGATTTGATGAAGGTAATTGTGAAAATCCTTTTTCTCCAGCTGGTAATGTGGAGAATGAGAAATCTTGTTCCGGACAGACGAAACCTAAACAAAGATAAGAAGCAACATTAGGCTTCATCTTGGGGGAACATGAAGGAAAAAATCACATGGAGCTTGAAAGATGTGACAGCATCTGACAGAATGGCTGTTTTTGAAACCACCTACTACATACTACATAATGCATACTGTACTGTATTTACTACATACTGAACACTAAATGAATGATCAGTATGTCATCCGTTCACACTTAAGTGAACAGGAAGGTTACTGAGAACCCATTTCACACAAGTTCGCAGTGATAGCAAGATTCTTTCTTTACAAATGCCTGGCGGGTTTGTGATGTTGCAGCACATTGCACTGTAGGAAACAGTAGGCAAGGTAGAGTGGCAGTATGCATACTGGGGATTTGTCTCTGAATGAGTTTATATATGAGATTTTACTTTTTTTTTGGCATACTGTAGATTTTGCTTGTGTTTAAATACAGCATACTACATACTGCTTCTTGTCCAACCCAGTATGCATTGCTAGCATAGTACGCGGTTTGAAAATAGCCAATATCCCTTCCACAGTAGGTTAGAGAACTGGCAATACTGACTTTTAAAACAAGTGTTTGCTGTAGAAGTTAGAGACACTGCACAACATGCGTGTATGTTTATGTCTATGTAAAGGTGAATTTCATGTAATGTATGTGTATCTGTACAAATAAGCGTTTACCTGTGCGCATGAATCCCCAAGCTCAAACTTCTTGAAGTGTTTGCAGTGAGTCATCAGAGACAAAATTGCAGCAATGTCAAAATCATAAATGGATTTATGATTTTTCAGACCATTTGTCATGTACACCTGAAAACAGGACAAGGTATCATTAGTGAGACACGATAAGACCAAAACAACTTCAATATTTTGATTAGATAGATATATAGATAGATAGAGATATATATTATAGACAGCAAACTTACCTTTGCTACTTCCAATTTGTCTGTGGCCCACAGGTGTGGTTTACTATTCTTCCAGTTAACCCATCCACCTGGATTGGTGTGGTTGCTCTTTATTACCTCTTTCCAAACAGAGCACACATCACAGTCCATAGAAGGCTAAAAATTAGAAAGACAGTTAAAAAAAAATCTTTCAGGAAGACTTACTGAACATATCATGTGTCCAAACATGCACTCAATATTTTTTAGAATGAAAACTAAGCAGAAAATGTGGGAAGCTGCCATTTTCCCAGTCACTTCTATATCGGGACATCTGTTGTAGGTTTGAAAAACCTTGAATTTATATCCACCTCCTCTCCTCAGATACACTTCATGTCCCTTTTTTGACATTTCCTCAATCTTCACTTAAAACTTGGAGCAGGAGGACAACACCTCAGGTGTCTGTAGGCTATCTATTTAGGGAGTTTTTTTGTTTGTTTTTTTTAAATATTTATTAATTTACTTTTTTTTTGGGGGGGGGTGATTATTACAGCCAAGTTGCACTAGAGTTTTAGAGGATACTTTTTGCGTGCTGCAATAAATCTGTACAACTGCTGGCTCAATACAAAAGTGTCTCAGTGAAACTAGGCTAATTAAAACCATAATTTTAGATTAAAATCCAGTTAGATTTTTAATAGCCTGTATGCAGTCAAATAAAATAGACAGCTTTTTTTTTCCGAGTGGTCACCTCATTTTTGGTGTGCAGTGAGAAGAATATGATCCTATACAACGTAACTGGTTTCAGAGGGGTGAATGACATTTTGCCAACGTTTGCGCAACGGTATTAAAACAACGTTGGCGGAACACTAACTAAACTTTCCAATATAACCGCCAGGAAACGTTTCCTTTGGAGGATCAGAATGTTCCCCTATCCATGCAGTCTTCCCGGAACGCAATTGTTTAAATAGTAAATGTCAAGGGTGCAAGAAAGGTCCGAGCGTAGTTTTATATTCTCAGGTGCCTGGTTCTGCAAGCCAATGACTTCTGAGCACACGGTGCAGGTGACCTTCCTCTACAGGTCGCTGTTGACAGCCAGTGGGGTTTGAGCAAATGGAGCACATGACCTGAGGGAGGACGTCATGTGCTCCACGTGAGCCCGTTGGCTGACAGAACAGGATTCTCAGGGGTGAAGTCATTTGCTCGTGTGCTCAAACTTAATTGGCTAACAGAGCCAGGAACCTGAGACTCACAACTCAGTCTGGAGCATGGATGTATTATGGTCTGGAGAGGCTTCGCTTAACTAGATCGGTAGATCTAGGTAGAGATCGCCGATTGTCTGGTATCGCGAGACAAAGAGCCTGACGAGCCATGGCACCACTGGTTACAAATGCTTCGACGCTAACGTAAGCATAGCATTAGTAGCTTAGCTGAACAAGTGCTCTATGAAGGTCTGAGTCAGCATTATTACCTAACCTGAAGAGAAGTTTAACTTTTGGTTCCCTCATTAAGAAGTACTTGAAGAAGATTTTTGGTTAAATGGAGTAAATATTTATTCTGACGTAAGTAAAAAAAAAAAAAAACTCCTTTTTTTTAATAAAAACTCCTTTTTTTTAATAAAAACTTTTTTTTCGCCTATTTCCTTCTAGCTAACTTGCCTGACACATAGGCCTATTACCATCTAACATTACATAATGTTACACAGACCCAAGTTGCAACATTTTTTAAATATTAATCATAGTTAAGGCTATTTCACATTAACAATGTAATTTACATACCTTGTCTAGCTGTGATGTTTCACAGTTTTTGACACAGGGCTGTGAGCCACATAAACTACGCAGTTCATTGTGGAAATGAGTCAATTCTTTATCAATGAAAGGAATAATAATTTTTATAAGTGTGTGTAGAAGGTAGAAAATTTTAGACAAATCCCTGTACTTCTCACTCCCATAAAATTTTTCAAAATTCCCCATATTGAAATAGTTTTCTTTATCCCAGGCATTCAAGTGGTAGCCTATAACTTACCTGTCTCTCTCGTTAATAGTTTGTTCCGCGCTACATTTTCCGCGCTAATGCTCGGTGTTAGATCTAGAGATAGTTCCAGTGGCTTCCTCCCTTGTCTGCTCCTCTCTTGTATGCCCCTCCCTTGTATGCTCCTCCCCTGTATGCTCCTCTCTTGTATGCTCCTCCCTTGTATGCTCCTTCCTTGTTTGCTCCTCCCTTGTATGCTCCTCCCAAAGGTTAAGTTTCACTTGAAGTCTGTTACAATTGCGACCAACCCAGTTCATTTGAACTCTTGCATAGCGCCATGTTTTTATGACTTGTGGATCTATTATTTTCAATGAGTGACAGCGATGTGGCACTATGCAGTGAAACTTGAGCAAATCAATAAAAACGTCTCTCACCAAATATGACTCAGTTCCCACCATTCCTACCAAAGAGCCTTTCCAAAGTATCGATCGCTCACAAACATGGCATCACTCGTTTCACTGAGGCAATAATGTCTTGTATTGATTGATGGAGATTATAACAAGATCTTGCTCTCAGTTTATCTGTGTGAAACAGCACATTTAACTTACAGCTTGGTGCACCAACAAAAAGCTGCTTAAAAAAACCCCAAACAAACAAACAAACAAAAAACCACAAAACCCACTAAACCACCTTTCCAATGTAGAGATAAGTTGAGGATTAGTTGTTTTATTACTTGATTACCACCATGGTGACGTCTGAAGTTGTGGACAACTCACAAGGTCACCATGTTGTAATCAAGTAATAAAACAAACAGCAACATGATCCAGTGTGCGGACTGTATTTTTCCTGTTTAATATAACAAACATATAACTGCCATACAAAATATGTTTCATAATAAAAGATGAAGCCACCCATAAATAAATTAAAAGTTGTTCCACCTGGCCCAGCTACAACTTTAACATGCTTTCTACAGTGACAGTTTATTATACAGGCCTGTAGTTTAGAGGATGTCATTGTTATCAACTGATCAGTAGTTGTAGTGCTTCAAATAATCAGCTTACCTAGTTTGCCTGAACAATGCCATAGACCTAGTTATTACTTCATTGTTAAAATATGATATCATTACTATTTATCATATTAATAGTTAATATTACTGTAAATTCCACTGTAATTTATCTCCACATTACAAAGATGTTTCCGCACAGTATTTTATCCAAATTACACACAACTGTGACTCATTTTGCAGACAGAAGGAAAATGGTGACAACTCAAGCTTTACAATAACGTCAGATCTTTACTGGCACATTTTTTTTAAAATCATGGGCAACACACAGTGGCTAACTCCCTTTCCAAGCTTTTAGTTCCTAAACATGTGTAGTGAAGTAAACAATATCCTGCCATTCCATACTGTCTTTAGTTTTTTTAACCTGTGTTTCTGATTTGGGTCCCCGCTGAAAAATAAGTCTGCAGATAGTCATCGGTGAAAACATGTTGAGGTACAATAAACTTGACATACTAGTTTGTATATTGTATATTTGTATGTTCTATATTCTGGAAAGATGGTTGTGATGTACAAGATACATGCCTGTAGACTTAAATGATTTAATGATCGAAGACAGATGCAGATATTGTCTTACAAATTAATGTGGTTGTATCACGCTTTGCCAAAGTTGGAGGTGGGTAGAAACGATCTACAGTTCGTTTCTATGGTGGCCATGAAGGTCAAAGACATGACAATTCACAAAACACAAAGACATTTCAGAAAATACAACATTTTACAAAACAAGACATCACACAAAGCACTAATATTTAAAAAAAAAATGCATTTTAAAAAACTATTTCACAAAATAACATTTCACAAATCACAAGAAATGTTCATATGTGTTTTGTGAAAAGTTTTGTGTGATGTTGTGTTTTGTGAAATGTATGATATAATGTTTGATGTGAAGTTGTTGTGTTTCGTGTTATGTTGTGTCTTGTGAAATGCTGTTGTGTTTTGTGTGATGTTGTGTTGTGTTGGGTTTTTTTGCGCGTTGGAGGACCCTTAATTTTTTTTATAGGATATTGATTAAGACACCATACCCAAAAGGACTGGCATTATTATGCATTAATTGGATGACTAAAGAAAATATATTCTGGTTAGTAGATAAGCGATTCTCCAAGCCATATGGATGACACGTCAGGGAATGTCACCAGTTAATGTTACCACCAGTTAAACTGCTATAACAGCATCATCAGTGTTTTGTTCTCGTGCGAGGACGATGATTAAACACAAACTTTCCACTGAGTTTTCCCTCAGTGCCCTAACGCTAGCTAACTAGTTCTCAAAAGAGTAGTATATGGCTGGTCCCATTTGGTGAATGTTTTGGGGATGTGTTTTAGAGATAGTTAGTCGCGAGCGTTAGCTTGTATATACCAGAAACACATTTCTCTGCGCCGCTATTATTGGCACAGGGTGTTTTAAATTAATCTAGTGCAAATGTACAGGCTACATTACGAGCTAGCATGCAAGTTAGTTAGTGTCCCACAAGCGAATGCTAGCAACGTGCTAACAGCAAACAGATTGAGAATGTAGCGTTTTACACAGTCAAAACAGTCCACAACAAAAGTGAAGGCACAGAGAAGCGAGCTTCTTATTTCTGGCTGTACCCTGCATTGACAAACAGAGCGGCCTACGAGCTAACGCTAGCAACAAGCTAACAGCAAACTGATTGAGAATGTAGCGTTTTACACGGTTAAAACAGTCTACAGACAGCTCCAGAGGAACCCGTGTATTGTCGAGCAAACCCGAGGAGCTACAGAAAGACCTGACGCACTATGCTCACCAAACTATGCCCAGTAAACTTTGCTCTGTCAGTCAGTCAGTCAGTCAGTCACGGACATACCCATGTGTTGGGCAGGTCCCTCCTGGGACCAGCCAACAAATAAGGTGAATGGGTTTCTCTTTTCCTCTAAGATTCCCAGTTGTTTTCCTCAGTTCCACCATACCTACATTTTGGTTCCAGGAGTAAACTTTAAGAATTTTACATTTACTGTTTCATGCAATGAAAATACACCTTAAAGTCAAAGGAATTATGTATCAGAAAGTGCCTATACATTCATGCATCCACCCAGTAAGTAGCCTTTGTCAGATGGTGACACGTGTGAAGGCACAACTTTGAAATCATAACAGTCCTCAAACACTACATCAGGAATTCCCACAATATTTCCTGTGAACACCAGTGTTGAGCTTAATATTCATAACATAAAGCACTTTTCATTGCATAAATATAAAGGCAAGCCTCTAGTTTCTAAAAGTCTTAATTGTTACATACAATTACACTGAGCGCAACATAGTGAAGGTGGTGCTCTGTATTTAACCCATCCCTGAGCAGCAGGGACAACACCTTAAACCTAAACACCATGTGGTGCCCAGGGGTCAATTACAGATTTTTGGACAGTGCCATGATCACTTACAGGAGACCTCTATGTACATTTCTGGTGATGGGGGAAACCGGTGCACCTGGAGAAAAACCCATGCTAGGATGGGGAGAACACGCAAACTCCACACAAAAAAGGAATTGAACTTAAAACCTTCTTGCTGTGAGGCAGCAATGCTACCCACTGGTCCACCATGCTGCGTACTGATTTTGGTATCATTATTTTTCTTTTTTATGCTAACCACCACCCATGATATAGATCTATAACTTTTTTAATCTGAAACAAGACTTTTTAATCTACATTTTCAATACATGAACATAATGATTTGCCAAAAAATCCCTTTGATCTGCTTAAATTCTGACCTTAATACATTTAAAATAGTCAACTAAAAGACATAGTGCACAATATGCTCTTAATACTCTTTGTCACCACTTTCTTCTTATTCTCTGGCCTGCAGTGAGTTGATGGCTTTGAGCTCTGCAGAAAACCTCTCAGCCAGATCTCTGTTGGTCTGCAGGAACCCACCCAGCCTCTTCAACTGCTCAGTGTCCTGAGGAAGAGAACAAGAGTGAGCTGAAGTCATGGGATCTTTTCTTATATGCGATATGTCTATGGGTGCAAGTGCACATGAACATCTTCGCACCTGTGTTTCTGTATCATCAATAGCAGCATGCAGCAACTCCTGCAGCTTCTCTTGTAGCAACTCAGCCTCCCATTGGCTGATTAAATCTGTGCTGATCTCCCATTGGCTGACAGAATCCTGCTCTAATTCATCCAGGTCAGCAGAATCCATTCGGTCCAATCCAGAGACACATATTGACAAATCAACTGTCAGCATCTGGACAAAAATATGCACACATTGTGATACAAAGCAACACTAATGCAGCTGAGACTTGACAGCCTCCAAACATTGGACACATTTCAGAAGAAGCAGTGGTGGAGCACACATGGGGTTCGTCTCAAGTCTCTTATTTGTTGTTTTGAACCTCGCTTGAACTGGAAGTTGTTCTGGCGATGCCATCTTGAGGACCGTCTAGGGCTGGGCGATATGGCCTGAAAATAAAATCCCTGTTTTTTTCATACCACATTCGATTTTTGATTTTTTTTTTTAAACATCAAAAGGCAAAGGAATTATTTCAAATACACTGTTTTTATTTC
>JAQFJA010000004.1:5294312-5304797 GCA_029874485.1 Naso brachycentron
TGTGTGTGTGTGTGTGTGTGTAGGCATACACTTGCTTATCAATGCATTCCGCCAAGCTTGGAGAAATTGTGCGGCTAAGACGGAGGTGTGTGAATGAGTGTGTGAGTTGGCCTATGAGTGTTTATGGTGTTTATGAGGCAAAAAAACACATGCGATAAGTCTCATCCAACACAAACACATTCACAGTTAGCTGTGAATTTAAAATAAACATTAATGTGTGCTGACCAAACCACATGCCTCTACAAACTGAATCACATTCTGCTCAGTCTTTGTATCGGTTGTTAGGGCTGCCCCGTTGGCAAATCTTTGAAACGTGTAAAGTATGTAAAAGTACTCCTCAGTGATTATTTTTTGGTTTAACATAGTTTTCTCATATAAGAATATTTAAAATTTGGCGCTGGTGGTAAATCTACTTTTTGTTCCTGGCTGAGAAACTATGACTCCATCACTGCCTCGCCCACCACAGCTGCTTGCACGATGTTGACCGATGAAAGAACAGTGTGTGTCAAGGGCACTATACCGAATATGTTAAAGTTTAAATGTGGCTTACGTGTCGAACAAACAGATGGTGATGTTTACACATCCAGCAACAGTCCATGTCAGGTCCTATCTAACAAACCAGGAAATATAAATCATACGATCGCTATGGAAAAAGCAAATAAATTTATCTTCATTTTTTTGTAAATTAAACTTTTTTTTGACAATTTGGTTGCAAAATAGTTGTGAACAGATGTTCACACAATGTCACAACATTGTATGAACATCTTTATCAAAGCTTCCTTTGATCACACATGGAGGAAGTTTGACTTAAATTGATGTAGTACAAATAGCGACAAAATCTATGTTAACAACAGTAATGTGGTGGCTCAATGTTTTAGCACAGTCCTCTTGCTAAGGACACTGGAAGTGAATCCTGTGTGAGGCAACTTTGATTCATTGATTTTTAATATTTGTTAAATTCTTTTTAGTTTTTAGGAATATAGGGACCTGCTGAATGGACACAATGAAGGATGAGTCATGGCGGAAAGAGTGAGATCATGGATACAAGCGGCCAAAATGGGTTTCCTCAGGAGGGTGGCTGGCGTCTCCCTTAGGGACAAGGTGAGAGGTTCAGTCATCCGTGAGGAGCTTGGAGTGGAGCCCCCTGCCTCTGGTAAGGATGCCTCCTGGTTGCCTCCCCATGGAGGTGTTCCAGGCAAGTCCAGCTGGCCCCAAGGCAGGTCCAGGTCCTGGTGGATGGATGGATGGATGGATGGATGGACAGATGGATGGATGTTATCTTTCTTTGTGTGTAGTGTGAAAGTGCAAAAACAATGACTTATAGTCTTGCAAGGTTTTACGCACTATTTACTGGCCATACACAGTGGATGATTGATAAATTCATGGCCTAAGGTAGACGGTATCAGTTTAAGAAAATCCAGCCTATTTTCTTTTCACCATACCAATCCAGTGATTTGGCATCTTGGACCTCCAGAAAGTGGTCCACATCAGTGATGACTCACCTCTTCACAATGCTGTAAGATGGGGCACTCTCTGCTATTAACACCATGTCCTCTAGGACCTCTTTAGATGAGCCCTTGAGACAGAGGTAGTGTATGACTGCACAAACTAACCACCTGAAACAGAAATAGAACAAAACAGTACACATTTTTACATTTTTACCTTAGGCCACAAACTTATCAATCATGCACTGTAATTATTATGTTCCCCGTAATGCAGCTGTAATGATGAAGTTCCTTCCAAGATCTGTGGACTTGTTGACCCATGCATTATTATCTTTCACCCTGATCAAATAGCAACCTTGCCTTTTACCAGCAACTGCTCTGATTAATATGTTTACATTGGCTAAAACTTTGACAAGCTTAATTTTTCCGGGTGGTTGGTGATATGAAATGCAAATACTTTATCTTTGTTTTTAAAATTCAGGTGTTTACTCAGTTAGAGCAGACATTTTATCAGCAGACTTCCATGTTGTCAACTCAGCAGTGCCAGTCAGCAGAACCATCCAGGCTAAACTAGCAGTTCATCCAGCCACCAGTAGATGGAGACGTTGAGAGGAGACAGGCCGAATGGCAGAGCTGAGGTAATGGCTCTCTGGTCTATTGTTCCCGGAATTCATCCTCTCCCTCCACCCTCTCCTTGTGCCTTCCAGTCTAACTTCCCCCTCATGGACTTCAAAGGAAAGGAAGGAAATAGAAAATAAGGTGAATTCATTTGCCCCCCTAACCCGTGCCTACATGTTGCAGCAGATGTGCTTTTTAATTGCTTGTGCTAAATACATAACCTATTTCTGTATCCTTTACCAAAGCCTAAATGATGATCTGGGTAGAATCTATGCTAATGCCAGAAGCCCTCATAAAACATTAACATTACCTCATACAAGCAAAGCACCTTGGAAACAAGTTGCACAAAAACAAAAAAACAAAAAAGAGGAGCACTGTAAAGCACCACTTGGTGAGAGTATGGCTTAATAAGATCTGGCACCCAGTGCTGCAAACTCTAACAGACATTCCTTGGCATCTTTAACCCTCAACCCAGAAGCCTCAGCGCAGACTGAACTCTGTGAAGTAGATCAATGGGAGGATTATCGCAGGACCAAGATGCCAGTTATAGAGCAGCTCTGTGCTGCCTCAGTGAGGGGAGAAGATTGAGAGGCTTTCCTTTGATCTTGTGCTGGCGCATCTGAGAGGACCCGCTGCTGATGATAATGATGCTGAGGCCCATTGCAGAGAGCCAGGCTGGGGCTCGGCCCCGCTTTTGCTCCCATTCCTATACTGACGATATAAAAGGCCGGCCTGTGGAGGGTTGAACGGGACAAACGGATTTAGTCGGACGGATTGTGGATTCGTGCAAATTTATCCCAACAAATGTTTTTTCTCTTCTTCCTGAAAAGGAATGTTATTGATGCAACAGTGGTGTGTGTTTGTGTGTGCGAGCGTGTGTGTATATATGCTCGGGCTGTTTCCTCCGTCACATTAGATCCAGCTGAACACCTCTGTCCTCTTTCAAGGACACCCCTCCCTCCCGCGTGTCTCCGTCCCTCAGCCTCCGTCTCTGTCTCTCTTACACACACACACACACACACACACACACACACACACACACACTTGCTTCACATATACACACTTCACACACACTTGCACTTCCTCTCTCTCACTCTGTGTGACAGGCCACGGTGCTGGAGATGGCTGCTGACATTCTGGACAGTAAAAGGCTTAAGGTGAAATGTGTGTGTGAGTGTGTGTGTGCGAATGTGTGTGTCTCAAAGGCAGATAGAGGAACCTCACAATTCTTCCTTCAGTGTATCTCTACGTCTTATCTGAGTGAGTGCTGTTGTCACACACAGATTCTCCTACAGCTGCACCTGATTCGTGACTGCTGCTGCCGTTTTACTGACTCCTTATGTTTCAGTTTGACCATTTGCCAAAACTCAATGATTTTGATAATAGGATGTGAGGTCAATAATCTCTTAATTAGTGCTAAGTGGGAATTAGATTAGGCTTTTGTTCATTTCAGAAACAGCTCTAGTTAACCAGATTAGCACAGTGTGGATTAAGCCGGGATGAGGACAGCTGTGGAGGTTAGACAGGAAATGATTGACATGTTTGGCCTCAGGTCACAGCCATGCTGACCAGGAATGTGTTATCTGATTGGCTGTCAGTCAGGTTTGGGTAAAGATGTCCAGACAGCCTATTGGCTACTGAGCGGGGACAACAGAGCGCTAGTGGCTGGAGGCGAGACAGTTTGACGATACAGTGTGATACAAGACAAAATCTTAGTCACCTCACCAACTCCACAGCAGCGAAGCCCATCCAACACCTCTCTCACACAGTCATGCTCCTTTCTCTCCGCCAGTGTTATTTCTTTACCCTCCTCTCTCATCCCTTTGCCCCTAAAGAGCTTTTCTCTTCAACTGACCTCTTCTCCAGTTCATTTGATGGGCCCCTGCTAAGAGGACTCCATCCTCTCTCTTCCCCGTCTTCCTCCCTCTCAATCCTTCCTTTCTCACCATCTTTGCTCGCTCTTCATCATCATCATCATCCTCCCCGCCTTCCTTCCCTCGCTACCCTCGTCTATTCTGTGGCCCAGCGTGGGTGGCTGAGTTTAATGAATTCTCTTTTCTCTCAGCAGCCAGGCACTGATTTCTGATTGTGAAGAGGTGTGTGTGCGTCGTGAGTATGTGTGCTTATGGGTGAGTGAGCAAGTGAAGCGTGCATGCACACACACACGCGCACACGTACGCACACACGTTTTACATATTCACTTTCACCGCCATGACTGTGATCATTTTATCAATCTAAATAAATCTCGGCCTTTATCCTGATGAAGGCTTCAGGTTGCACTTCCTCTTTATTAAAGGAGGAAATCGACGACTGTCAGCTTTAAAATAGCTTGCCCCAGGACATGTCTGTTGTTGTTGTGAACACTACCTGCTGTCTCCTGCAGCCAGAAACATGAGTCTTGTTTTGTCCTCTGCCTGTGATGTCTTACTAATGCACAGGAAACTAGAAAAACAGTCAATGACTGCAGAAAGCGTCTCAGATGAGATGCAGGATGATTTTTAGCTGACAAGGCTCTGTTTTGTTGTGCACAAGTAATGAATGTTAAGGTTGTTTGGTTGACAGGAATTCATGCAGGCGTCTTACATGTGCACAAAGTCAGTGTACCATTTTGTGCCAATGAGGCATCCATTGCAAGCTTTATGTCAGTGTGAGCGTGTTGGAGATTTTCTTTCAGGCAATGTAGATTTGGCAATGCAAATTACTGTATGTCGTGCTGTGGTGAGCTGCCATATTTAAAATTACAGCTATCTGTCAATATGGCCCATTTCATCTAGTGCCATCATTAGATCACAATATTAATTTGTGCAATGATTTGGTCTATTCAGCTGTGTTTGTGTTTAGTGCCAATTAGCAAATGTTAGAGTGGTAACATGCCAAAGTAAGATGTTTAATATGATAAACTCAGCAAATTAACATAGGCCTAATGTTAGTATTATCAGCACCATTGTGCTTAGGGCCCTGACACACAACAAGTTGCCAGTCAGTTGTGAGTCTGTGTTGGGCTGTCGGTGAGCGTCTGTCGCCCTAGTGTCACAGTTTGTCCAGTTGGCCATGGTTGGCCCTTGTTAGCAGCTGTTATCGCAGATTCAGCATGTTAAATTGGTGACAGAGCCTGTGGTTGAGTGAGAAGACTGATTCCGGAGATACTATCCTGTAAGTTAGTGTTTTGCCTTTGGATGACTGGACAGAGAAGTGCCTTTAACATGTGGAGATAAACAGGGAAGAGCCGAGCAAAGTTTTAATAGGATGTATCATCTGACTCCAGCTCTCGATTCAAGTTCGGGGAAGCCTCTTTGGCTTTTTGCTGTATTATACGTATTATACGTGACGTCCTCCAAGTGCGGTCTTTCCTAATTTTTCTCCTCCAAAACCAAAAGACCAAAAGCTAACAATGTCAGTGTCATTTGCAAAAATTTCTCAGACATTCCCTTGAGTAAAAGAAGGTGTAACATTCATGAATGAATGAAAGAATGAATGAATGAGTTGTGCAAAAATGGTTAGCAAAACCTGCTTTGTCATAACAATGGTTTGTGTAATTGCATTTATAGTTCCTCCTCGTTTCCCTCCTCAGTGACAAATGCACACTGCCTCCACCTGTTGGTCTCAAGAGTTATCACCTATGCAGGTGCAGATCATATGTGCCAGTTGGCGGCCAATGCATTCAAGTGTAACTTTTTGGCTAAAAGACAACATTAGGCGAACCAACAGTTGTCTTCTTTGCCTCTAGATCTTTGATGTTGGTTTGATGTGTCTGGGGTTTTAAGCACAGATTCAAAGGGCTGCTAGCATGGCTTTAGACTCTTATTTAGACTCTTGTAGCTTAAAAGTCAGAGCAGTGGATACATATAGCCAAAGGGTTACTGATTAAAGTCCCTTCCCTGGCCAGACAAATGCAGCTTGGATGAAACTTGAATGAAAACTATTCATCTTTTTGGGAGCAGCAGTTAAAATACCAAGTGACCCTAACTGTGGTTTCATTACAGCACTAGAAACTCACTGAACTGTATGAAAATGAGTCAAAACTTTGCTTGGAAAGTGAGTGGAGCTCAATTGACTTTCCAAATAAACGTGGAAATTTGTAAACTGGGTTGCATTCCCCTTTTCATGCCAAACATGACACTTCAAAAGGATGAAACAATCCTCCCTCGAATCTGAGCAGCGACTCGGAAAGTGGATCATCTCCACATCTCCACATCTGTCTGAGGTCACTACCGCAGAGCAGGTGTTGCTGTCCCGCCTGCTGATTGGACGGATGGATTAGCTGCTTAACGAAGGGAATTTGTTTAATCTGATAATTGTCAAGATGAAAACATATTCGGTAATTCTCTGTGGCCTCCATTTTTTTTGTCCTCCTGATTAAAGAGACTTTCATTCTGGCACAGACACACAAATTAATGGAACAGTTGTTGTTATGACCAGGAGACAATGCTCTGAGGTGCGCTGGCACACAACACACTCATACAGAAACACACAGTCCCCTGTGTGTAGCCCCCCCTGTGGTATGGTAATGAGCTGCTAATCTCTCTGGTTTACACAGCCAGAATGTGTGAGTGTGTGTGTGTGTGTGTGTGTGTTTGTGTGTGCGCATTAAGGTGCAGTGTGGAAAAGCCTGAGGAATTCTCTTAGGCCATCAACCTTCTGCTCTCACTTGGGCGCAGGCTGTCAACACATTAAATAGTGGAATCTATTCTGTTAGTGTGTGTGTGTGTGTGTGTTTGTGTGTGTGTGTGTGATGGAGGTAGAGAAATGGAAAGTGAAAACTCGACAAAAACGCATTGTAAAAGCGAAAAAGGAGACAAAAGGAGGAAATTAGGATGGAGAAAGACCAGCAACCGTGTGGATCAGGCAGCATCAGTGCATTTGTTTACTTCCCTTGTAAATGTACGCCATTTCCATCTGATCAGTAAATCCTGACTCTCCTCTAACTCTCTTGCCTGTGTTCTTTTTTGTGTTTTGATGTTGCATCGCTGTGTGTGTGTGTGTGTGTGTGTGTGTGTGTGTGTGTGTTTATTTATTATGCCGAAGTCACATCACTAATTAGTCCCTGGGAGAAGCCCGAGGCCATTTGCAAAATCCCACTGATTAAAAACAAGTCCAAATCCAACCTTGTGTCGCACACGCACACACTCAGTTACACGGAGGCACATATGTAATTTGCACTCACACATCCACACAGCCACGTATGTAGAGGAAAGCTACTTACTGTCAAGGCTGGAACACGTGTGGGCGAGTGTTTGCGAGAACGGAGCTCGCGCATGCATGTTGAACGGCTGTTGAACGGGTGTTAGAGAGCTGTCAGTTGTTGAGCCCAGTTTAATTTTTAAACTTGCCGTCTAAACTTATCATACCTTAGGGTGGCTCCTGTCACACAGGAAACAAACATCATGGCGCACACACATACACACTCGGACGCACACGCTCAAAGCCTTCAGGAGCTTCAGCTTGTCACAAGTCACACTCAAGATGTCAAGGGCATCGTGCATTAGCAAGTGTGACAGACAGAGGCAGAGAGAGGGTGAGAGACAGACACATTTAAGACAACATAAGAGAGAGAGCCGATATTTTTCATCTTTATTTTGAATAATGTTTACATTTTGCACCATGTACAACCTGATTTAGCCAAAAAAAATTAAGTCCTAGCGATTAATCCTATTTGAATTTTAATTCAAGCAAAACAGGCAGAGCGGATGGATGTGATGGATGGAGACAGAGGAGTGAGACTGGAAGGAGTAGAGGAGAAGGAGGAGATAGTGACAGCATGGGGAGAAAGGGAGGAGGGAGTGAGGGATGATGGGAGACATAGAGAGGAGGAGGGAGATAGTGATAAATTGCTTTGAACTTTAATGGACGTCTCAGATGCTCCTCTAGTGATGTGTTCGGACAATACACAACATTACTGGCACACGTGAGGGCTGATTGTAGCTGACAGCCAAAGAGGCCTGTCCCCATCGACCTACAGCGCACACACACACGCACACACACACACACAGGCGTGCACACATGCTGCATAGCTAAAGGAAGAAAGCAGGGAGGCAACTTTCTTTGCAGAAAGTGCAGCTGAGAGGGGGTGAACTGATGAACTGTGGGTGAAGGGGAGAAGAAGGGAGGACACAGAAGGAGGAGAAGAAAGTGTAAAGTCCTGAGGGAGCACCAGAGGAGGAGGAGGAGGAGGAGAGCTGAGAGGAAAAGTGGAGGGGAGGAAGAAGAGTGAGCAGGAGAAGGTGTTGCCATATGGTCAGGGTTAGGATCAGACAAATAAAATGTTGCCTTTTCTCCACAATGGTTAACTACACACAAATGAATCACTAATGGAGCTCTCATTCACAGTGACAAACCCATAGACACAAACACACTCATGCATGCACACACACACTCACACACACAGACACACACAATGGCAGACATGTGAATGAAACTCTGAGACATTCACACAGAAGGAGCAATAAATGTCGACAGAGGTGGGCGGGCTGGCTGGGAAGTATGGAGGGTTGTTTGTGAGATCCCAGCTCTGTATGTGTGTGTGTGTGTGATGTGTGTGTGTGCAGCAGTGTATCGTTGGAAACGCCCCTCTTCCCTTCCACCCTGCTGCCTCTCTGTGAGTGTGTTGCTGTGTGTGTGCAAGCCTGTCTTTGTGTGCGCTTGAATGGGGGGTTTGTCCCTCAATCTGTGCCCCTCTTCTTTGCCAGATTTCTAATGATTTTCCAATGATGATTTAGGATGTGTGTGTGTGTGTGTGTGTGTGTGTGTGTGTAAGACCAAGGACTTGCTCAACCTCTCTCTCTCCCTCTTTCACTCTCCCTACATTCTACGCCTATCTTTTCTTCACGCTGCTGCTTTTCAGGTTCCTTTTTCAAAATGTGTCTCTCTACAATACTGATGCCATTACATCATGTGACTTAGCAACAGTGGACAAATATCTATCTATCTATCTATCTATCTATCTATCTATCTATCTATCTATCCAAATAAAACAAAAAGTTTCTAGATTTGCTGTAACGTGATGGCAATCAAGCCTCAATCATAAATGCTGAAGCCCACTCTCTACAAACTGTGTATACAGAACTGTGTGTTGCTGCTGATTATTACCCGAAGTTTACTGTAAGATTGGAGATTAATTTCCTACCTTCCCAGCAGCTGTTGTTTTCTCCTCATTACAAATGGATTTCAGCTTGCACAGGCTTACCAGCATGAATAGGTAAGCTATGGCAGAAAACATTTCCTCCTCCTCATTTTTCAGATCATTTGGAAGGCTTTCTTTTGGCGGCTCTCTCAAGGTTGCGTTAACATCCAAAATGCAACACATAGAGGATTGTTTATGTTGTTACAACATCAAGCCTGAATGACAAATGATGAGTAGCCTTGGACATTGCAAAAAGGATGAAGTAAATCTTATCGACTGTTGAATTAAAAAGGTGAATACGCCAACATTGAAAGTTTTTACTCATGTTAGTGCTTCGGGTCTGTTGCAGAGTTGGGCAGTCAGTCGACCAGACTGAAATTTCTCAACATCTACCGGATATATTTCTATGCACAAAGTTTAATGGTCACCATTCTAGTGACTTGATCATCCATGGTTTCCATCAGCAGGTCATATTTTTATTGAATGAATTTATTATAACAAAGATTTAGGAGCAAGCACGCTTCTCTCTCTATCAGATCACCAATTACCCATTGCACTAGTGTTGTGCTGACCCCTGCCAATTCCCCAATTGTGGGATTTGCGACTGCATAATTTCTGACAGTAGGAGACTGCATTTACACTCTACTGTGATTTTAAGAAATATAGATAAATAAATATCTAATAAATAAAATACAATAAAGTATTTCTGCTTCTGATTTTAACCTTCTCCTTTTTATTCTGTTTGTCTTAGCTCTCCCACAACCCCTGCTCACCAGCACACAGTCGAGCAGTTCACACCGTCGTCTCACAACATTAAGGTCTTGGATATAAGCCCCAGCTGTCAAAGGTCCTGCTGTACAAAGTTTGCATTTTTTGCCAGTGCCCATGTGGGTTCTGTCAGGGGGTCCGGGTTCCTCCCACCATCAAAGACATGTGTCTTAAAGTTTATACTTTATTGGGTAATTCTTTTTCTTCTCTTTCTTTTATTGGGGATGATGAAGCTCTAAGTTCATCGAGACATGCCTAACCCTGAGTCCTTGACCCCTCAACACTGCAACCACAACATTATTTCTTTAGTTCGCATTCCTCTTCATCCCTTTTCTCGACCCCTACCCATTCCACCCAACACCACCCTCATCCAATAATTTCCGCATCCTTAAGACATCCCTAATAAAACTACTCTAAGTGCCAATTTTAACTTAAAGTGCCTTTAAAGCAAGGGGTTTTACAGTAATGCCTCCAACTAAAATATGTACATATAATTTAGGATGTTGTGCATCCCTGGGAACAATCACTTTGGAT
>JAQFJA010000004.1:5304897-5315152 GCA_029874485.1 Naso brachycentron
TGATCATAGAAATTTTACTTTGGAGGGCATAAAATTGTTTTTTGAACTTAAATGTGCTTACCTCTCAAGCCGTGTGTTTCCCTTTTTTGCAGGATGAGTGAAATAGATACCTCTTCAAAAATATGTGGTCACATGACCAACTTCTTCTATGGTTTTCTAGATAACAGGGGTGGCACTACTTGCCCCTTGGCGCAAATTACCCCACTCTCCCATACTGTTTAAATGGGGTGGTCTTGTTCTTGAATGCTAGTAAAACATATCATCTTCATGATGGATTGGCCCAAAAAGTGTCCCAATAACTTCAGCAATCCTGACTTTTTGTCTTGTGTCAACAAGTAGTTACCTTTTGGATTTTGAAGGAAATACTGGATGGATTATCATGAGATTTGTAACATAACTTTGGTAAACATTTAACTCCTAATCTAACATCATAATTAGGTCTAAATCTCCACTTCTGATTTATGACCAAAGACCTGCAAAACAAATTACATTATCATCAAGTTGCACTTTGTGCTTAACACTAGTAAGTAGGGCCCGACTGATTTGGGATTTTGGGGCTGATGCCGAAAACGATTTTAGGGAATAAGAAAATTGTGATATCTAATATATATCGGCCAATATTCTATATATAATATTTTGAATGTGGTTATCAAATATGTGAGACAAAGACATGTAATGGAGTCAGGTTACCTAACAAATTTTATTTCAAACATCATTGCACCAAACATTAAACACTTCACTTATTGCCAGTTAAGTGAGGGACCGCCCCCTGCTGGACAAATTACATGATTACATCATTTTAAATCACTAGTCCAAGTATTTTTCCAGCCTTAAAAAACAGTTTTAATATTGGCACTTATTGGAGAACAAATATACCAATGCTGATATATACTGATATATCTGAAATAGGCCGGTATCGGCCGATAGTATCGGTAAACCAATACATCGGTTGGGCCCTATTAGTATGAAAATATTAGCATTACTTTGCAAAGTTGTAGTGAGCATGATAGCATGCTAACATTAGTATTTAGCTGAAAGCATTGCTGTGGCTAACTAAAGCAGCTAGTGTGACTGGAGACTTTGTCTTGTTGAAAACAAGTTCCTAGTGGCCATTTCTTTACAATGAAAAAGTAATGTTAATTTTCACAAAAATTGAAAGAGACAAATGTTAATTTGGATAGTTTACCTATAAGTCTAAAAAAAAAAATTTACGTAGGAGTGAAATGAGTGGAAGCCAAAGGCTGCCTGGAAGGTAGAAAATCAAT
The DNA here is from genome assembly GCA_029874485.1 of Naso brachycentron. Classification (NCBI taxonomy): domain Eukaryota; kingdom Metazoa; phylum Chordata; class Actinopteri; order Acanthuriformes; family Acanthuridae; genus Naso; species Naso brachycentron. The sequence goes on from JAQFJA010000004.1 coordinate 5,306,163, forward strand.
CTGAAAACTCTGAAAGCTTCATCTGGATAATATTCAACAGCAATGAAATGTTTATGCCATACCAGAAAAGACTAAAACATCTAAAACCCCTAGTATGTCATTTAAATGCATGAATTAACAGAGGATATCTCTGTGGTTCTGTTAAGTAGGACAAAACTTTGAGAGCTTTTTAACATCAGATAAGACGACTTAAGGAGTCAGCGAAGAGGTGAAGGTGGCAGACCGACCCTTCCGAAGCTTCTGCCATAATGTGAATGTTTAGTCCTTGTAAATAGAGGATGAGCGCAGAGAGCATGTATCAGTCTGAACAAGAACCTGAATATTTCATAGAAAGACAATTGGGATATAGTTGTGTTAATGTTTTATAACTGCACATTTATCAAGGCGTGAAAAACCCCCATGTGTGTTTGTGTGTGCGCGCACACGCAGGTGTGTGCACACCTGCCCCAGTTTTAATGTTTGATGAGGGTTTGGGGTTTGTGGAGGGAGGTGTTGTGTGGTTGTTTATGCCTCGATGCGTCCTCTTTGGGTTTATTCACAGAAGGATGACCTGTAAGCTCCAACGTGTGGCAGGCATCTGTGTGTTTGTGTCTGTGTGTCTTAAAAGTGTGCATCAGAGTGTGTGTCTATGGGGGGGGGCTTTTGGGGGGGGCCAAGGGAGCCATAAAAGATTCAGCTCCTCTGGCTGTATTGTTGTAGAGATAACAAATGTTTCCGTTTAGTGATCATGCATGAGTTATAACTCACAGGACATAGCTTATGCTGTTTGGGTGTGTGTCTGGATTTGCGAGTTCTCATGCTTTCACAGCCTCCTTATAGCTAACGAATGGCCAAACCATGGTAAAATAAGCGGAGCACGGTTAGAGCATTGTGTATTCAAAGTTCAAAAGGGTTGTGCTTGCTGTGATGAGGTTTTTATGCCTCAGGTGAGCACAAAGACACATTTCTGCCAGGCGTATCAGAGAGTTCTGCCTGATTCTTTAAATTCTGCTCTAGTCTTTACACACAGATGGACAGATGGACAGGCAGGCAGATAAAACACTGATACACACATATAAAGACATGCATATACACACACACAGGGCTCTATTATGCAGTAGACCTCTCCATCCAATTGATCACAGGCATGAATTTCAGAACAAAAGGGAAATGTTCCACCTCAAAGAGCAGAGAATTTCTAACAGAATGCCTAAACGTGGCGCACTGTCCTCACCATACAGCCTTTGTAACACTGAATGAGTTATAAAGACAGTGTGAAACAATGTGTGTGCATGCATGTGTGTATGTATGCGAGTGTGTGTGTGTGTGCGTGCACAACCACAAGGGTAAGCTGCTGAGCACTTCAAACCAAGGACCTAATCAGCACCCCATAGCCCACCCACACAACCTCTCTCTGTATCTCTCTCTTCTGCTCAGCTCATTTCCATTCCCTCTCCCCCTCCCACGGACTTGCTTCTGCATTCTTCCTCTCTCCCTTCCTTCAAGCCCTCTCCTTCTACCATTCCCCTCTTCCTGCACCTCCCTGGAGATGGCAGCGGCCACGGTGGCGGTAGTGGCGGTGGTGATGTGAGGGTGTAGGGCGGGGGGGAGACTCCTGGGAATGCTGGGCACAACGGCTGCTCAGCTTCAGGGTCAGTCGAGTGCTTTCAGCGTCCTGGTGGTGATGTTGGAGGGTGAGGACACGCCGGGCTGATCTAGGATCTGTGTCCCTTGGGAGCCGACGGTGACAAGGCCGCTGGCAAATGCTATGACGCTGCTAAAATATTAAAGCTAATGGGATCGTGGAGCGTGCATATGAGGGTGTGTGCTTGTGTGTACATGTGTTGCTCCTAAGTTGCAACTAGTTGAAGTGAAGGGGAGTGAACAAAGTGGAATGGAGATGGATAATGCATTGCACTCTAAACAATGGCACAGAAGAGAGAGTTTGGGCTACCTACTTGTAAATGTATAAAAAACATTAAGGGGGAGAGGAGATAGGATGGAGGGGGGTTGGAGAGGAGAAGAGACAAAAGGAGAGAAGATATGAAGTGTCGCACATAAAAATTAGAAAAAAATGTGAGACGGTTAAGATCCCTCAGCTGCCAATAAGCAGGCATGCACGCACACACTTTAACACACACACAGCGGCTTCAAGCTATCATACACATCGCCTGGAGCACAATACAGCTCGTTAGTGGATACATGCTCGAAATGAGTCCCTCTCCCTCTCTCAGCCCCTCCATCTCTCAAGCAGTTGTCAATGTTATTATTTCCAAATGAATACACACAAATGCACTACATTGTCTGACAGAATATGCTATAAATACACTCTGTGTACCGTATGACAAACACACAGAGCGAGAGTGATGGAGAGTGCCGCGCTGCAAAAACACCGAACTCCATAATGCTATATGTTTGGAGGAGGGAGAACATGAACAACAATTAAAAATACAGTAGTAGGCTGAGAGAGTGTGTGTGTGTGCGTGTTGCTCGCGTGTTGAAATCAGTGTTGCTTTGTGCAGCTCGTGGGCATTTGGTTAAATTATGGATTGCAGCTCACTGTCTCTGTCACTCCCTCTCTCAGACACATACACACTCGTACAAAAGGCGGATGTGGGATCTCGTTGCTGTAAGATATAGACAGAGCGCTGTTTTATCACAACGACTGTGATGTTAATTAAAATCAGACAGACGTTCGCGAAGAAATAAGTTGAGCTCATTTCCATTCTGTGTGAGAGCGAGAAAGTAGGCCACGCTTTGGAGGCGCGCCACCTTCGCTGTCCTATGGATGAGAAATGACTGACAAGCCGAGAGGGAGAGGAGAGGAGAGGACAGGAGAGGAGAAGGAGACACCCCCCCCCTCCTTGTTTGTCATCCCCCTGACAATCCACACAAACAGCAGACTGCCATGCCAATGTGTCACACACTCTGGTTGTCACCTATCAAGTCTCTAAAGGCCAGAAGTGGGCCACAGACTTTACTGTTTCTAATTCTTCCCTCCGCACCTCATCCTCAGGCTCAGCAGGGCCCCTCTGTGTCACCTCACATAAGGCCCATTGACTTGTCTCCTTGCTGCAAACGCTGATGCTCAGCCCCGATGGTGCTCTGTGCCTTGTTAGTCTCGGCTAGAACACTGGTGGAGCTGCACATAAAACTGCGTGAGGCGCCGCCGTTGTCCCTCGAGTTGGTCACACGAGCTCATTTACATAAGCTGCCTTTTATTTGAACGACACACACGCATGTCCCCACCTACAGCAAGCGCACATACGCACATGCACATGCACATGCACATGCACATGCAAGCCTCCCATCAGCCCTTGGGGGGGATACACATAGACACACATACACCTAATTTCCCCAAACCCACCCCTATGTGCCTGCTGAGATGCAAGGATTTAAGGGAATTTGCCTGCCAAGGGGAATCGTGCTGGATTTCATCACTCTGATATGTTATTCCTACGCCTTAGGACAATTTGCCGTGTATTAGTGAGCGTTCACTACTTGTTTCCTTTGCCAGAAACAAGATAGAAAAGTTTTCCACTCTCATGCATCTGTGAATTCACTCTGAAAAAGGAAATAAAGTGGAAAAGGTCACTCTGATAATATGAAAGAGGGATTTTCTGCAGATAACAGTATTTTCTGGTTCAGATGTGATTGATGATTTAAATTTCATTCAGATGAAAAGATATTCCATTATTCCACCGAGTTATCTCCTGTGCTTCATCACGGAAGTGGCTTCAGGAGGGATACTGCTCTGTTGTTTTGCACTCTCTGCACCTTTCCTTAGTTTCCGGATTTGGCGGAGAGCTTTTCATATTTACACAATATTGATTTGACTGGGAGGCCAGTGTTATTCAGGGATTTAGGTGAAATACTGCTCTTTGAGATGGATTTAAGTGCTGCTGGTGATGGAAAGTAACTCAGTTTTTCATGATACTTTATACATCTGCTCAACTGCCATTCAGAGGGAAATATTGTGTTTTTAGTCCACTGCTTCTAGCTATTTTTGCAAAGTAAGATCTTACATTCAAAACATATTGTAGGTCTATGTTTTTTAAACATAACACATTATCATCGTACCACACCTGACAGTATATAGTATACCTGAGAGTATATTCTTTTAAATGTACAATATTTAAAAGAATAGTTCAATATTTTGGGATGTATAATTAATTGCTTTCTTGCAGAGGTAGATGAGATTATAACTCCTCTACTGATAGAAGTATAAAGCTTATATCAGCTGCTGGTTAGCTTATCTTAAAGACTGGAAACAAGGAGAAACAGCATTGGTCTGTCCAAAGGTAGCAAAATCTGCCTACCAGCACTTCTAAAGCTCACTGATTAATACATAATATCTAGTTTGGTTAGTCAGTATCAAAAGTATAAAAACAACAACTTGTTTTGTGAGTTATGTGCTAGATTAAATCCTGGTAGGCTGTTGTCAGGAGAAAAACAATAGGTGGCGATATAACCCTCAAGCCATATTGGCCAATCAGAAGCCTGAATAAAAAGTTATTACCTGAAGGTTTCCTGCAACTGGAGGTCTGACCGATTCTCATCCAAAACTTGCTGTGTGGGCAGCAGGAACTGTGTTGTGTGAGTGTTTTGTTTGGATTATGTAGTGACCTCTGCAACACATTGTGTTGCTTCTGTTCCTCGCTATAGTGAAAGAGTAAGTGTCCGGAAAATCAGTAATGCAGTGGTGCCAAGTGAGTATACTCTTAATTAAGCTCCCAGTCTTTTTTTTTAAAGCAGCCAGTCCAGCGAAGGAAAAGTCCCCTTTTAAACAAAGTGGACGTGTTATAAACAGTGAGCATGTTAAGACTACTCTTGCATATTTAGTTCATCCAAAAATGGGACTGCAGCACGACTGTTTGCATGTTGTCACTTAACTCCTACTGCTTGACATCAGAGTAAAGGAGGATAATTATAAAATTAACATTAGCCACAACAGAGGTGCAGATTTTGCTATCAATTCTGGCCCACTGTCAGACTATAGGGTGACATAATTACCTAATTAGGCATTTTGAGGGAACTATTTCTATGCCTTAGTCCATCCACACATGGGAAAAAAAACCTTGCACGTAGTCCATGGGCCAGCAGTTTCTTCTGTAAACAGTCTCTTGGAATAGCTGATTTGTAACAGACAGGATCAGAGGGGATACAGAGGTGGGTATGCTCAATACAGACTGAAAAATATGTGGGTATACTCCGCATGCCTGCCTGTACCCTGCACTAAGCCACTGATTAACATGTAAAAAAATCCTGTTAGTAAAGTTAAGATTAGCACTTTTTCACAGAATATAAACAAAGATTATAACAGCTCTAAGGTCAAATGCCTGTGTAGCAAACAATCTGTTGTCACAGGCCACAAACTCAAATTTTCCTGTCAACACGTCAACTCTGCAAACAGTTCAGGAATATCATCTACCCAGCCAGAGTCTTCCAAAAGAGTTACATGAAACTGCATTTGTGTGGACAAAAGGCCAAAACACATAGAAAAATACTGTTTTTGTTTGTTTGTTTGTTTGTTTTTATTCCTGTACATGTGGAATAGGCAACAGTCTTTAACAGTGATGTGCTGCATCAACAGTGTTTATCTGTTATTATTGTATATTGGCTAGAATGATACATATATAAGTAGGCCACTATAATTCACAGGGGCCATTTTTCTACACTGATATCACTTGCATCCTTTTAGCCAACTTGAGAAACACATTTTATACTACAGTGACAGACTTAACATTTTTAATGCAGGACTTTGCTAGGGAATATTTTTACAGTGTGATCTCCTCCACCACTGAAAGATGAGAGGCTCTTTTGTTCATCCTCCATCCAGACATGAACTCTTCAGTGGATTTTCGGTTTGATTTCTGTACATGTGCAACCTCATGTCAGTCTGGTCAGGCCCTGATAAATGCATATTTGGGCATCATCTGCTGCAAAAGCACATTTCCATGTAGCCTATTGTCGATAAAATGAAAACGTCACAGCTGCTTCATGTTGTTCATGAGTCATAACTGAACTGAACATAACTGACAGAATTTAATTTATAACTCATATTCATGATTTTTAGATGAGAAGCATGAGATGTTCATTTCTATTATCCACTTCAATAGATCTCCAGGAAGATGCAGACCATTGCAGGCTTATTGCTCTGCGGACAACAGTCGACGTTTCATCTGTCTCGTTAGAGTCTGAACTCAGAGGACTTGCCTGGTTAGCCCGGCGCAGTCCGCGGGGGTTTGCGGCTACAATATAACTCCCGCTGCTCGGACCCATTCTGCACCGTTTAGCGAGGAAAAGTCTCTGATGGCTTTTGTCTCGTTTGGACTAATGGTAGAATGCCTCAGCACGACGCGTCTTTGATGCTTTTGATGCGCCTCATTAACAGTTTAAGTTTACACCTGCCTCATGCATTCCTGCGGGATCCCTCCTCATGTGAATGGGAATGTTTGTTCTGTATAACGAGCCTCGTGATGAGTATTTTAGGCTGATGTCTTGATGAAGTCACAGTTTATTTGTTTTTACAATTCTTTCTCTGCATATGCAGACTTAAAAAATTAGCCTAGGTGATAGACCTACCTTAATGTGCATTTGGAGCACTATGTGTTATAGGCTATTGTGTCTTATTTGGATGTCCTGCAGCACTAATCTCATATTTTAGGATCATAACACTCAGTGTTTTAGGTTAATTAGACTTGATTGATCCAGATGCAGTTTGATCTATATCTTAAACTAGCCTACTATAACGAAATGAATGCGGTTTCAAACGGGCCTGCACTTCAGAATTCAGCCCGAAGGGAAAACGCAGGCTGTGGGTTCACTGCTGGGAGCTATTATTCTTAGTTAATAAATGCAAACATTTGTTCCTGATGGCTCACTTAACCTCTTAATTTATGTATGACCACCAGAGCCCTATTCAGGCGAGAGCCATCGGTCAAACAGGCCTTCACAGAAAGGCACCGCGTGGCCTCTTTGCCTCTTTCATCTCCGCTGTAATCACTGCGTGTTTCACGCAGCAACGAGCGCCGCTGCGCAGCCAGAGCTGGCGCTCAAACGCGCCTAATTGTCCTGCGTATTGACAAGTCGGTTCCGGTGTATTACTGATTTTCCACTGCTTCGTGACGGAGCTCTGCCTGGGTTTGGGACATCTGTGGGGGGTCAGGGGTGAGGGCAGCCCCGGAGCTGCGTCCATCTGCCCGACAAATACCCACATCTTCAGGCACAAGCCTGCTAAACACCTCTAATAGCCTGTATTACATTTGCATTATTAGCCCCTAATGAGCGAGCTACCGTGAATAGAGAGTAAGCCTATTACGTTATCAATGAAATACCGCCTATAATAAATGATTGCTGCAGAGTGAGATGAAAATAATGACACAGTGCAAATTTCTCTCCATTATCTTGGCCCACAGCGCTGTGTTTCTTTGTGCAATCAAAGGATATCAAGCTGAATCTAGGACACAGACATGAAACAGCAACTTCGAGATGGTTTCCTAATCCTCTAATCTTTTTTAGGAGGACAACTCTGAGATGTGTCCTTAAACTCAGTCAGTGGATTTTAATTTTAAATATTCACTGCCGCTGCCTTCTGGAACGAGTGCCACTCTTAAAAATATGAATGCATGTGAAGAACAAACACTCTGGCTGTGCTCTATATAGCCTACTCTGTATAAATCCAACTAATTACACTGTTACAGCTCAATGGATGTTATGAGTCATATGCTTGATGGTGTGATATCAAATGGATGAAAATAATTAAAATCCAAGTAATTTAAGCTGAACAAGCAAATGATTAGAGATGTCCTATTCGCAGCACACTGTGGGCTGACTGGTGTAAAAATAAATTATATCATCATGATGATATATGAGGATGGCATGTTGCTTATGGGCTCAAACCTGTGATATAACAGCTGCATGGTGGAGCTTTTAAAAGGTACTGACCTTTATAAAAAAAAGAACATCATAAATGATCACAAATGACAGCCTACCGGTGGCCTATATTTAACAAAAACAACATATCACATTCTCATCATCAAAGCGAAAATGTTACGTGACTTAGTTCTAACAGTAAGCACCGAAAAATGATGTTAGACCTGCGTCAACAGATGTTTTGTTGTTCGCTGTGCCCAGCTGTGTCGTAAATGGTCATGAGCGGTTTATGAGTGTTTTCATACTGTGCTGCATAAGAAGATGTTGTTTACCTTGATGGCCTGTTTGACGTGCGTTAAACAAACCACAGTAAAAGTCTGTCACCTGAAACTCATTCCAGGATCAGAATCAGCCTTAGTGGCTGTGGATGGATGTAAAGTTTGACTAAGGTCAACAAAGCTGAACAAAAGATAGATAAAAACAGACATTGGAGCATTAAGCACACACAAAAAGGGGGAAAAATGGTGTCTACAGGAACAATCAGCAACAACATACAACGTCTGTTCACAACTGTTGCATATTGTTTTTTCAGCTCACTGTGATGGTTACTGTTTCCTCCCTGCAACAGTTTAAACTGATCTGGATTCTTGCTAAACTGTAGGTTTGTATTCAGCATGTCTGACCATCTTACCCCTCTTAACTTGCCTCTTTTGGACTTTGGACGAATGTCGCCATATTCCCAGATCTTAAAGGAGCATACCAGTGTTACTATATGTTATATTCCTGTGTCAACATTGACCATATAGGTTACAGAAACCAAACACATTTTCCCAGAATAGCTTTATCTGTGAGATATTGTGTTTGTTTACATTTTGTCCATATTCAATAAATGTTTCAGAAAGTAGCTGAAAATGTGTGACAACGTTAGTTAAAAAGAACGGCTGCGTCAAAATCCTTCTTTATGCTAATATTCGAGCTAGGAAGGCAGCACTTGTAATAGATGTGGGATTGGGCTGAGATTCTCAGCCCGATACCTTTCCGAACCCGAGTTGGTTCTGACCGAACTGGACCGACAACCCACCGTCATTTCCAAAACTCTGACCGACCCGACCATCAGCCTGACTTAAGAAAAGCAA
>JAQFJA010000004.1:5332777-5343836 GCA_029874485.1 Naso brachycentron
GAGAGAGGGAGAGAGAGAGAGAGAGAGAGAGAGAGAGTGAGAGAGAGAGGAGTTAGTGGACAGGGGTTTCCTCAGGTGTTCGTCTCCAGTCATGGCCGGGAACTCAGAGAAAGTACCGATCGCCTCGGCGGGACCGGAGGACCTGCAGCAGTTCATGCCTCCGGTGAGTTTTCAAACAGGGCAGCAGGTTCAGCTCATTGTGCTCGGAGTAAGGAGATCTCCCACTATGAGGGGCATTTAGAGGTCAGAGTGTTCTGTTATTGAATTATTACAGCCTCCATGCAGGATGGATGATAAATACCAACTAGACTGTCTGTTACATCTCAGTTTATCTCAGTTTCAGCAGTCAGTTGGGTTGACAGAAGCTGCTTGTCCAAACATATACTGAGTAACCGACCGTCGCGATGCTGTAGCCCACATTTGGACATGTTGGACATCATTTATTCTGGGCTGTTTGTTTTACCGTAGGCCTACTCCGCCGTGGCCGTGAAGCCCGCCACCACCGGCCGTCTCTTGAAGGCCGGGATCGCGGTGCTCATCGCAGGGGCGCTCCTACTGCTACTGGGGGCCGTCGGAGCTTTCTACTTCTGGAACAACAATGAAAAACACGTAAGATAAATATTTTACTGTTTCTCCTACTTAAACTTAAACTTTCCCATTTAGCTGAAGTTATGGCAGCCCTCTGGAGAGCTGAGGAGGGTTCATAATGTTACATTTTACTCCATGCACAAGACAACAGTGCTCCTTCTGTATCAGGTTTTTACCAGTGTTTACATTGGTGTTGCTCTTTACATTTCCCTCACCTTATTAAGGTTTAAATTGGAGGAAAGTATACACAAGTTGTGCCAATTTGTGTGGAGGCTGTTGCAGTTTTCAGGCAAGAGAAGCTCAAAGAAACGGACAAGTTTTCTTTTCTACAAAGAGAAACATAAAGTTCAGCTGCACTCACCATCTCAATAATTTCTGCACAGCCCCTTAGGACTTTCAATCAAAAGTCAAATCAAAAGCACTCTGATCTGCCAGATCATCCCTTTTGTTCTGCCGTAGTTTCACTCTACTTTCAAAACTTTTCTAAAATAAATGGAACTACCATCAATACCAAGAATACAGCGCTTATAAAATAATGAAGAAATTCTGTTTTTAATTGGAAACAAGTTGAGTAAAGTAGTTGGTGGTAATTTTTTCAACTTTTTTTTAATAAAAGGAGACTCAATACCACACTGAAGTAATTTTTCCAAGATTGACTTTTTGCAGGGTAGGCAAACAGTAAAATGTAAATTAAACACTCTTTTTCCACGGTTCAGCCTGCTTGGTGAATGGAGGTGTTGTGTGTGTGCGGTGTGCGCTGGAGGATCCTGGCAGGGAGGACAGGGGTGAGGTGGGGGGATGGGGGGCTCTTTGGTCCGGCTGATGCTCCAGGGGCAAGAGGTGGAAGAGATGAGGGGGAAAATGCGGCTTTCAGAAAGTTTTTTTTTCCATTACGGAGTTAGAAAATGAGAAAAGATGAAAAGGCTCTGCAGAAGGGTCATGATCACCCAGAGCTGTACAGATTGTGTTCTTCTGACCGAGTGTGAATGATTGAGTTGTCTGAAAGAGAAATCCAGGAGTGAGAGGCTGTATGTGTGAGGAAAAGTCATAGGGTAAGATTGGAGAAAGATGTTGAGGAGGGGTGTTGAAAGGGAGAGAGGGCTGGGGGGTGGGGTAGCTCTCAGGACTTTCATACCTTACATGCCAGTCTGAAACCTTGTGTGTGTGTGTGTGTGTGTGTAGGTCTACAACGTCCACTACAGCATGAGCATCAATGGCAAAGTGGAGGAGGGTACGATGGAGATCGACACAGCCAATAACATGGAGCGATTCAGCACCGGCAGCGGCACGGACGAGGCTGTGGAGGTCCATGACTTTGAGATTGTGAGTTTTAGATAAAAGCAAAAGATCAGACTCATCATCAACACACCCATCAACACTCTACGAGCAATTTGGTGCATCAGAGAAGAAGTCGATCAGATCTGATGAAACTTTAAAGGCCCTTGTGGGGAGAATGGCTCATTGTAGTGACAGAGAAATTAAGAACAAGAAGACGTGTTATCTCCCTTTGGGCCAATCTTTGTCAAGACGCATCGTCTCTCCAATTTTCATTAAATTCGGACTGGTGGTTTTTGACCTTTAATTAAAGCACTCACATTAGGCCAATCAGAGTAGTGAAGCAGCAGTTTTGGCCTTTTAACAATTAAAATTTTGACCTTTAAGCACACTGTCGCTGAGTGTAAATTTTTTAATCTAGAACATAATGCTAAACTGAAGCCTCGCTCCAAACTGTACGGGTCTGTAGCTCCAGACACCTGCAGAGTGCTGCAGAGAACAACACAACACATGGAGAAGTATGTGAGGTCTGACTTACAGTTTTGTTGTTGTCCCTTTTCCTTCTTGACTTTTCCAGGGGATCACTGGGATCCGGTTTTCAGGAGGAGAGAAGTGCTACATCAAGACTCAGGTGAAGGCTCGCCTGCCTGATGTGGAGGCGCTCAGCAAGGAATCGATGACATTTGACCTGGTGGGTTGGTGCTTGTCTGTCCTATTTGCCTTGAGAAGGTAACTTTCTCCGTGCAGTAATGTGCTGTTCAGTCAGTCGCTCCTTTACAGTGTAGGAACTGTAACCTTGGGCTTCCTATTACTTGAACATTTGACATTTAGGGGAATACGCTTATTTGCTTTCTTGTCGAGAGTCAAGTAAGACTGATAGACAACCAAAACCAATAAAATATGTCACCGCTGGTAACAGTCAGTTAGCTTAGCTTAGCATTAAATCTGGAAACAGATGGGAAACTGCTAGCTTGGCTCTCTCTACAAGTAACAAAATCCACGTTAGCTCCTCTCACACTCATTAACTTGTGGCACCTAGTTCATTTTATACGAAAACAAAAGAGTAAAAAAGACAGTTTTGAGTTTTATGGGGGCTATGTGCTGGTTTTGTGCTGGATTATCTCTCAAGGCTGTTTCAGACAGCATGTGCGTCACGTCCCCGCAGCATTTGGCACAGATCCAAGATAAATTTTGTTTAAAAAAAAACAAGTTTGAGGAAGTCTTGCTGAATGTAGTCTACGTGCAGCCAGACTTCCTAAACCTTGATTTCTTTTGGAAATTCACCTGCCCACTGAAGAGCGCCTGTCGGAGTTTTCAAGCCTCTTTGATCCACGCAGCGCTCCCTTCCCCTAGCGCTCTGCTCAGCTCGATGACACGCAGATCGGCTCGAGCACATAGAAAATGCGTGTTTGCATTTTGACAGCAGAGGGGTGGAGTTTGCATATCCTATGTGAAACCAGCTTTAGCAGATTATTTTAAATGAAAATATTTAGAGTTGCATCAGTCCCCTTATCTAACATGGTAGCACATTAGCCTATAAACATTTCCCCCAAAACATAAACAGTTTCTTAAAGAAACTTGTGAGGCTTGGGTACTAGTCGCCTCCTTGTGTTTCTGATACATTTGACCGACAGGGCCATTAGCATCCAGCATGTTAAACTGCTTCCTAGTTTTAGGACTTCCTCTCTGCTGCACACTTCGTGATCCTTTATTTCTCTGTAATCTTGATTCATATTTTCAGTTTGCCCTTATTCTGTGTGTTTCTAGTTGCTGCCAAATGCAACAATATAAATTACACAAAAAAAGGACTGGTCACTGTTGTTATTCTGTTATTGGTTGTCCTTGTTGATACAGATGTGATGGTGAAATGGTCAAAAGCAAAGCTTGTTTAAGTACCTAAAACTTGTGTTTAGTTACCTGGCATCAGACAGATTAGTCATCTTGTTACACCTGCTCCATCATCTGTAGAATCTTTTATCTGAACTCTGTGGAGTGGGTGGACTCAAAGGTCTGGACGTAAGCAATGTGTTTAGTATCTCCTCTTGAGCTTTACAGAAATCTAGTTAGAGGAATTCACCCACACACAGAGCAGAGAACAGTGCAAACAAAAGCTGAACCTGTGCCAGTGGTTACGACATGTTAAGTTCGGTTAAGTTCTGCAGGGGAAAAGTGTAGTTCTACGGATTGCAACATGTGTCTGTTAGCCTCCACTTTGCTGTCATGGATTGTCGTAACATTATATTTGGACGCTCCCCAGAGGATGACAGTGATGATCCCCAGACCTTTTCTCCAACGCCATTAGCATCTCAAAATGACCTTGCTCTTAAAATGGTTTATTGCAGATTTATACAGCAATAATAAATCTTTAATTTAACCCATTGGTTACACATTATAAACACTTTGTAAAGCGTTCTTCAGTAATACTAAAATCTGCTATGTTACTGCAGTTTACTGCATCGTTCATTCTTTGCTGAACTGTAGAGATACACAACAACTTCTCACTCCTGATAAAAAGCTATTAGCATGAATCACCCAAACCAACGCCAGAAACACATGGGTGAGTTTTATGTGTGGGTTCCCCTCACTTAACAGCTCGGTGGACTCTATTGAGATCAATAAACACAACAGAGGACAACACAGAAATATAGACCTACCATATGTGTGTGTGTATGTGTGTGTATGTGTGTGTGTGTGGGTTGCTATCACACACCAACACCACAGCCTGTGATTGTTCAATTGAGGCTGATAATTAAAATCATTTAGCTCTGCAGAAGCCTCACATCCACATAAATTCACATCACCAGAACTGCCCTCAGGAACGCGCACAAACACACGTGCACCCAAACAAGCACACACACTCACGCAGGCACGCAATTAATTATCACGCAGGGCTGCTCTTATTGCCTCTCTCTGCCTCATAAAGGATCATTTATTTCACGTTTGTGCTTTTGTGTGTGTGTTTGTGTTATTGCCTCTCTGCCTCATAAATGATCATTTGCTTCATGTCTGTGCGTTTTGTGTGTGTGTGTGTGTGTAGATAGTGAGATGCTGTTATAATGGTTGCTGCAGGCTGGTCATTTGCTATAATTTAGAGTGATGGCAAATATGGGTTAGATAAGCGCACACACACGTCGCACACACAGATATGCATCGGCATCCAGAGAGAGTGGGTCAGATGAAGGCTTATCAGTGGAGCAGTGGAGAAGGACCCCCGCTTTTATTTGTCCCTCCAGCAAATCATTTGAGCTGAAAAAAAAAAAACATTTCTGAAAGGTCGGAGGATAACATTCTCTAAACATGGCTGTGGCTAGTGCAGTGCAGCCCTCAGAAACAAATGCCTCTGGGCAAAACCGTCCCCACAGAATTCCCCTTTTACCTGCAGGCTGTGGATACAGAGTGCGCATGTTTACACAGTCTCTCCTCTGAAAAACCTCATTAGTTTATCTGCAGAAACCTGCAAATTTAGGCCATCCAATCTTTTCTACCCCTCAGATCTTGATGAGTGCTGACATTGTGTGTACGGCTAAATGTTAGTGCAAAAGGAATCTGTATACTAAAGCCTCAAGGGCCTCTTTTTACTACTAGATTTTATGTTGTTTTAAGGAGCATTAACAGCGCAGCATTAATGCAGATTAGACTCGGACAGGCGGATACAAAGACTGTGGGCTATTTACAGGGGGAGGCTAGTAACAAGATCCATAAACAAGTGTGATATTCTGCCTTCAGCAGCTAGAGACATCTTCAGATGTTTTGTTGTGATGTTTGTTTGTCTCACTTCTCTCCCCTGAAGGAGGACGAGGTGATGCCGGCCAAATTTGAGGATGATCTGATCTGGGTGGCAGCTGACACTCCCCTCTCGGACTCTGCCTTCCTCAGCAACAAGATTAGGGACTTGTGTGGAGACCTGCCTATCTTCTGGCTTCGTCCCACCTACACAACCAGTAAGCAACCAGATCTGTCATGCTAGGATGTGCAATTATAAATCCAAATACAGTGAAAGTGAAGCACTTGATTTTCAAGGCTATTTGTTTTTTTACCATAAAACAAAAAGGATCTGGGTCAAAATGACTCAGTAATTTCCATTTAACATCACAGTTGTTTAAGCCAAAGAAAGAAAAACAGGCTGAAAAGAAAAGCAAAAGTCCGTTTGAAGTTTTCCAGCTCCCGGGTGTACAATTTTTAGCATGCTGGGAGGTCAAAAGTTCCCAAAACACAATTTTATTCGACTTCATCTGAGGACTTCAAAATGCTGCCGTCAGAGAAACGGCTGTGCGATCAGGAGCTGAGCCACATTAGTGCCACTTCGCTCCTAAATTTGGTTTGCTGTCAAAAACTGACACTGTGATGTGTGCAGGCGGCCAGAGGAAGAGGAGGGCTGCACCCCGCCAGCGCCGCCAGGCAGCCGAGGCCGGGGAGGAGGAAGAGGACGTGGAGGCAGAGTTCAACCCGGAGAACCCCTATCAGGTGAGTCATGCTGACAAGCTCACACATTCTGCTTCTTCTGTCGAGTTTATATCTGCGGAACGGCGTCAGCGACTGTCCGTTCACATCTGAAGGCTACCTGAGAAGCCTTTTGCCGAGGAGGGTTTCTCACAGCTGTGCAAGCAGCAGCAGATGCTGGGGTCACGGCGGAGGGGCCCGAATTGTCACTGCAAATCTGAGCGTATGCGTGGGTGTGTTTTCTGTGCATACTCTGTGAGGCTGCCTGAGCCTGTCCAACGCTTCCCTTTCAGCATCGAGGCTGTATGAATAATTCCACAACGCCCTGCCCCCCTCCTCTACCATGGCCCCTCTGCCCCTCTGAGCACACAGACTCCCATACATACACAACCCCATGCCCTCCGTCCTTACCCTTTATGCTGGGCCCCACTTTTTCCTAATCCCTCTCCCTTCCCACTCCAAGCATCCCCCACCCCCTGCTACACACTCCTGACAACCACAGACGGGGGTAAACAGCAAGCGCAACATTGAAGAGGAAAATATTTGACAACAAAAACCCACATCTGACAACATCTCCTCCTCCCCATCCTGCCTGTCGGAAATCCATTTTTAATTGGTTTGAGCGTTCTCTGCTGCTGAAGACCTACAACATCATAAGGCAGAATGTGAAGCAACACTGTGTTCTCTCTTATGACTGTCCTCTCTGTCTCCTCTCAGAGAGGTCTCGAGGGCGAGCAGGGCACCATGAACATCGACCCCATGCTGGACCACCAGGGCGTGTGCTGCACCGAGTGCCGTCGCAGCTACACCCACTGCCAGAGGATCTGCGAGCCGCTGGGAGGGTACCACCCATGGCCGTACCACTACCAAGGCTGCAGGGTGGCTTGCAGAGTTATCATGCCCTGCAACTGGTGGGTGGCACGCATATTGGGTCTGGTGTAGATGCCCCCGCTCACCTGGGAGATGGTAGAGTCCAGGAGGACAGAATCTGGGGAGGGGTGGGGTTACTGGGGAGGGGATATGAAGGGAAAGGTTTAGGAAATGGAGATGCTGGCTTCTTATCGTCATCTACCGTAGGTACCTGTAAGTCTGAGCAGATTCGTATGAACAGCAGAAGTCACACATTATAAATGCATGGTACAGAATCTAGGACAGACATGATCTGACATGGAAAGGTACACAGTGGCTGCACTCTGCACAGCTTGTCTTATTAAAAAATCATACCTGCCATCGATTTAGATCCTTCTGGGCTACAGCACGACATGCCGTCAGGAGAGCAGAGGTCATGATATGAAACAGCAAACTGACCCGTTTTCAGTCGACATTTGCATTGATTTTAAAATATGTTTAATGGCAACCATTTATCTATAGAAAATAAAGAGAAGCTTGTATTTAAAGAGTTGGTAATCATTCCTTTGCTTTCAATCTTTGCTTTTTGATGTAAATAAATGTATAGCGTGCAAAGTATTTTAAAAGCAGTCAGTTGGCTTTGACAGCAGCTATTGTTTGTTCAAGGTGAGGTGGATGATTCTGGCAAAAGATACTTGATTGTTAAGTCTGATCGTCACTCCTCGACGTCCTGGGAATGCCCAGAATTGCTCACCGCACCTTCAAAACTTGTCGTGACTTTAGCAAGAAATCTTTCTGACTCCTGTGTTTAACTCTTCCGTTTTTCTCTTTTGTCTTCTCAAGTAGCTCTCATGAAAGCGTACGTACTGTAAGCGTTCTCTCACCAACTTTCATCTAACTGTATTTTCATCTGCATTGACGAAGCGATCTCAAAGTGCAATATCACTAAATAAAGTTTTTTAAATAAACTTTAAAGCGCCGCGCCTCTTTTTTGCTGCTGACCAGATGACTTTATATCCTATTTGTAAACACATATTGCTTCCAACTCATCATTAGGTTGATTTGGGAACACCCCCCCACCCTCCCTGCACCCCTCTTCTCTCTCCCTTGCACACTCTTCAGACACTTCCCAGTTTTGAGATGTGTCACATCTGGTAGCTTCTCCAAAGGGATGAGCAGAAAGAAGTTTCCAGAGTTCTTTAATGTTGAGAGTTGCAGCTCTAGAACTCTTTAATGAGACTAAAGACTCTGTAGCCGTCACGCTCCCAGATCTTACCCACGATGCAAAGCGCTTAGCTCCTTTTGATGTCACAGAGCCGCCTCAGGCAGGGGTAGGGGGTAAGGATGGGGGCGGTGTGTTTGTGTGTGTGTGTGTGTGTGTGCCGGGGATAGTGTAGGAGTGTGTGTTATGAAGCTGAGAGTTCCATCCAGAGCCACAAACGGGTGTTTGATCGTCACGAGAGATGAAACGATGTGTGATGAATTTAACACTTAACTCAGTGTGAGAGGCTTGATGATGCGGTTAGGAGGCTGATCCATATTAATGCTCTCTTGCCTCTGCAGGACGCCTCCTCACAGTTACAGCTGCCGCATGTATGTGATTGAAGAACAGGGGAGGTGCCCGC
Source organism: Naso brachycentron (assembly GCA_029874485.1). Classification (NCBI taxonomy): domain Eukaryota; kingdom Metazoa; phylum Chordata; class Actinopteri; order Acanthuriformes; family Acanthuridae; genus Naso; species Naso brachycentron. Next base: position 5,341,555 of record JAQFJA010000004.1, read on the forward strand.
TCTCCCACTGTAAATCACCACCGCACTTCAGGGCTGCGTCCTCGCCTGCTGGCCGGTTGAGTCCAAGCTCTCCTTCTTGATACCAATCGAACCGCGATACGTAAACCAAACCCTCAAGCCATGAGCCGTATCAGAAGTGCCTGCACTCCTATCAGTAATACCACATTTCATTCCTCCTAGCACATAATCACAGAGCATGGTTCTCTGTCATAATATATTGCTGTTTTTTCTTCTGATGAATCCCTTCCGAGACGTTCAAACCTGTCCAAAACAGTTTCCAGGGACAACAAACCATAAAACACGAGACAAAGTTTGTGAGCCAGACATCAAATCTTTTATTTACACTGAAGCTTGAATCACACTGAGGGAGCAACCGGTGCTAAGCCACTGGCTGACAGCTCACACAGATTCCAGACAAGTCAAGTCTGCCAAATATTGCTGTTGACTTTTTACTAAGTGTACAGACAAGAAATGCAATCATAGCCGTAATCTAAACATCTCAATCTGTTCTTACTTTTAACAACTTAATATTTTTATACAAGTGCTGATAATAGGAAGCCGTAAAAGGCTCCAGAATAGAAAGGCTGTGGGTGTTTTGAGAAAACCAGGAGAGGCAGAGGAGGGAAAAGAAGAACAATGCTCTAAAACCAGATCTGACACTGAAATATTTTAGGTTTGTCAGTCACATTTCATTCCGTTTCAAGTCCATGGGCCTTTGAAAAGAATCAGATAACATAACTGAATCCGTTCAACAGATTATTCAAATTAACTGACTCCATCTGCTAAGTTATTGCAAAGAATAGGCCATGAGCGGTTCGGCTGAATCAGAGTGGGAACGCTGAGGCTCCCTGCACTTAGTGACAACACTTAAGCAAGAGCACAACTGAGGAGGGGGGGGTCAGGAGGAGAGGGAAGTGGATGGCCATGGAGACTGCAGAACCATGAGGACTCCCGCTGGAGTTCAGATGGACAGATGTGAAAAAAGATGAAGTCAAACAGAGACGGAGAGAGAGAGACGGAGGGACGTACTTAGTACTTCTTGAACTCTACGTCGTCCGGTGGGCTCATCTCCACTTTTTTCTTGCCCACATCTATCCAGTTGGTGCTTAGGACTGTACCATTTGACTCCATCTGCACAGGGAGGGGAGACAGAGGGGGGACATTACTTCAGTGGAATGAGCCCTGACTTGATTAATACTGTAGTTATGCAACACCTTCTCTCTGCATTAAAATGCTTGGGGCTTAGATAAGACCACTGCAGCATCATTAAGTTCATATGTATAATGAACAAGGTGGATTTTTTTTTGGACCAGCAACTTATAAGGAATTTTCCTTTTCTTTGATTTCATTCATTCAAAATGCGGAATTCCATATAAGCTGCCGTTCTGTCCTCCACCCCCCGCCAAAAAAAATGCAGAAGTGAAGACTTGACATGAATTTCAATACGTAAGGTTCTGGCTCTGTTTGCCAAGCATCAATCCAATCATCAATCAATTAACTGCAATAATACACTCATACACACATCCATATACATAAAGCCACACTTAATGGAGCGCATTAACTAGACACACTGTTACAATTTATTAGTGCACAATGCATGTGTAGTATTCACTTACATTTATGTGTGTCAATAAAAACTAATGTAGAATTGGGTTTTTTGTTCTGAATGAATGTTTGTACACAGGCTTCTTCATAATATTGTCTTCTAATACAATTCAAAGAGAAATGAGAGCAATGGCTGGTTATGCAGTGGACTATTACAAGACGACTGTAAAGCAGTACCCTTTGATGACTGATCTTTCGTCTTCAAACCAGAGTACACATGCAATGAGCTTGTTAAAACAGAGGAGAGAAGACAAAGAATTGAGGCAGAGAACAAAGACAGCAAGAGGACCATCCCGCAAGACAACATAACTCAGGAAACTGGTGGTGCTGCTGTTCTGGTCGCTGCAGTGTTTCCCACTAATATGTTAGTCTTATCAGTCTCGCCACATTATCAAAATGAAATACAAAGTTTTTTTCACTATAGCGTAAAAGATCTTTAAGGTTGTGTTTTGCGCCACTGCTCGACAAAGCATGTTTCCAAAATCTCCCTTCACCCCCAGTCAATCAGCCCTTCCCCCTGCTGTATGTGCACTGGCCAGGGTTGACGAAACGGCATCCTGTTGTCCAGGAGAAATTGGAAATGTGTTCGGGATGATTGGAAATCTTTCAGAAGTTCACACAAAAGTTCTTTTTGTGTGTACACTGTGTATGTTTGAGTAACTACTGCTTGGCAAATA
>JAQFJA010000004.1:5418668-5437596 GCA_029874485.1 Naso brachycentron
TCTCTCCAAACAGTGCTTTAAACCGCAGCACATGAACAAGTCTGTCAGTCATGCGCTAATTTACTTTCTGCGGGAAGTCTGAGTCTTCAGCCTGTCAGTCTGACAGTTGATATCTCCCTGAGATTATAAGACAACCGTGAAACAATACAGCCAAGTGATGAGGAGACGTGAACCTATTAAGGACACACACACATACACACACACACACACAATATCCCCATCCTACTCACCCGCACATCAACACACAGATTCAAGGCTGAGGGCAACTCTTTCGATGTATGCGCAGCTAATGTAGCAGTTACAGCTACTTATTGGATGAAATATGGCTGACATGGAAGGTGGAAAGAAGCGGCTAGGCTTTGTGTCCGAGGGGTCTTTGAAGAATGGTTTCAAAATCTCTTACATCTGTGCTTATAGCAATTTTATACAACTTCTACACACATATAGCTGAATGTTGAGTCTCATCCCAACATATCAAGCAGCCAAACCAAATTGACAGTATATTTTAACTTGAGAATAAGACTCGACATCAACTGTCATTCTCCAAAAGCTGACCAAATTTTTTTTAAGTCATTCAAATGCATTTTTACCCTTTTTATTTATACCACAAATGAAAGTTAACATCCTATAAAATGAATAGAAACGCATAATTACCTATTTAAAATGAAAATTCAACTATATATAGTTCTACATCACCGCTTTCATCGGCTAATGCCATCTGCATCCTCCAAAAAGTCATGAAACACCTACTTTTGAATTACAAACTTTCCAGCAGTATCTGAAGGCAGCACTGAATCGGCGTAGCTTCGTTTCTATGGAAACGACTTCTTGATTACTAGTTGCGTCGCAACCACCGTCCGTCACGCAGCTAGTTAGCAAGTTAGCAGCGAAGCAACCTTTAGCATTGCAAGTTTCAGAACTTCTGAGGTGAAGTTGCTACTTAAAAGTGCCTTCGCTTCATTTTCCTCCATGAACAGGTGAGACACTTATAACGTTATCTGTCTAAATATTACTAATTATATTAACTTTGACTCATAACGCATAGGCTTGCTAATAAATGTTTGCAGTTTAGGATGGAACACTAGCTTCGTGGTAGTTATCAATATACGTTCACGTATTACGTATATTAACAACATAGTAGATAATTGTATCGTAATATAACGGTAGGCTATTTCAGTGCTATGAATTCTATTTTAGCGTTTTTTTATACCAATTGCCTGATTAATAGATAAAAAGTGGAGTAAAGCTCTTATGTAAATAACTGTTTCAGCCTTATATAAAAACGACAGTGTGAAATATCGGGTCACATATACCTTAAGGCCTCATAGTTAGGTTTTACAAAACCATGCCAATTATTTAATTCACAAACAGAAGATATGAAGTGATTTCACTGCTGTAATTTGATGTACAGGTTAGAGTGTGTGGGGAAATCCTCCTCTGGTTCGCAGAAGCAGGTAAAGACAAGTGTGTTGTTTTATTGCAGCACTCCACTTTACTGTTTCCTTCATAAATATGCTGTTTTTTCTCATGGTTTACATTCTAAAATTCAGTGTTGCCACTTCTGTATCCGATAGTTAAGATACTGTTTGCTTTGAGTAGGTCACGTATGGTTCGTGCTCATACATTGCTACTGCATTTGTTCCAGTAAAACATTTCATGAATATTAAAATCATTTTGATCCCTCCACCTGGACATAGGCGGTTGCCAAAGCAACCTCTGTTCATGTGAAGACACCTGACCCCAATGGTAAGAAGCCGCGCAGCAGGGGTTCTTCTGCCCGCTCACGGCCTCCATCTGTGCAGGTGGGCATTCTGAGATAGATTCAAGAAACTGGACTGACATGTTGTGTTACTTCATTCGGAAAATTCTTTGTCACTCTGAAGGTTTCTTGCCAGAAGACTCAGAAGTCTGGATTTCCAAGTGAAGTGCTGAATGCAGACGGTATGTGGTGATGAAGGGAAAAATCTCATCAATACTTTTTCACAGCGTTACATGCAAACAAACAGGTATAGTTAACAAGCAGCCTCAGAAGACCAAAATGCAAAGCAACCTTCAGACATTTGAATGAATGCAATTCTAAGTTCATTTTGAATTAAAAAGTCATTTCCTTTTTGTAGCTGAAAATGTTAATGTTCTCCCCAAGTATGAATTTGTATGTGCATGCTTCTTTGTCCCACTGGGACATGTAGTACGTCACACTCAGAGTCAATAACTGTGACAGAATTAGAGACAAGCTGGCTACACCAACAATGAACTAAATCACATTTCACCTCAAGAAAATGAATTTCATCCTGTATATTGATATTCGACAGAGATGAAGAGTATAAGTTCTCCGTCTAGTTAATTTTACCTTTAATCATATCAGCATTGGGTTTTATTGACACTATTCTTGACCAACAGTAGTATTATTTTTATCTCCATTATTATTATTATTATTTTATCTCAATGGTCTCCAGACCATTGAAGTAAGTTTAGAGTTTTCTTTGCATCATCGTCTCATGATATGCGTTAAATTCTGCTGTTTTGTGCCCTAAATAATAGACAAAAAAAGAGAGTCGCTGTAAGAGTTTCATGGCTTGGTTAAATTTCTTGTATGTCTATGTTTCTCCTGCAGAGCGCTCACAGACGGAATCCAGAAACATAACACCAAGGTCTGTGCGCAGAATGCATATAGCAGGTGATTGCAAACATATTGCAAATATTGCCACCACACAGTTTAAAATCTAAAATGTGATTTCAGGGTCGAAGAAGAAGCACAGGCGACAGCATTGCCTGATGACAAGCTGCAAATGAAATACTCGATGAAAGCACAGCCTCCAGACGCCGCGGTAACAGGTAGGCTGATGTAGAACAAACTCAAAATGCAAAGAGAGAGACCTGGAGGAAATCAATTCAGGAGGTTTTTTTTGTTTGTTTGTTTTTTTGGTCAATAATTATGATCATGATCATGTCAGTGGTTGCTCTCCCAGCAGCTGAGCGGGTGGCAGAAGATGCTGAGGATGAAGACCTTAAGGCACCAGTGGAGCTGATACTCAGTGTAAAGTGACTGATTACCATCATTAATTCCACATTTCAAGCTCTGTTGAGAAGCTTCAACTTGTGTTTTTCATACTTGTAGCCAAATTTTGGATAAACTGTACTTAAATGGCAGAACTTGAGTCTGAAATGAGGATGTATGGTTTCAGTTCCTCAGAGCTGTGATGGACAGAGACTTCCAGCAGGCCAGCAGACTGTGTCAGATGAGTATGTGTCCCGCGTCCATCAGCTGTTCGTCTGTCAGTCAGTGAATCAGCCACCTGTGTAGTCAGCCAATGGTGCCTCTTCTCTCCTCGTTCCAGTTCTCATCTTTGAACCAGAAAATCCCGAGGCCTCCGAGTTTCTCCCATTAATCCAGAAGAAGCTGTTGGAGGGTGAGAGTTTCTGTTTCTCTTTATGCGCAAACATGTTGGCAGCACATGCTTCCAAAACACACAATGAGTTTGTTGTGCTTTTTTTTCCCAATCAGAGCAAGAGGAAGAACAGAGCGCTGACGAGGAAGAAGAAGAAGATGATGAGGATGATGGCTCTGGTGGTGATGAGGAGTCATCTCAGAGCTCGAGCTGCTTCTCTTCGTCTTCCTCCTCTTCCTCACTGTCAGATGATGATGAGAAAGACGAGAAGCCAGTCAACAGACACAAGCCGTGTCCTCCCTCTCACATTTGTCCGTAATTAACAGTCCAAGAGAGGCAACTTCAGGTTCTCTCAACACAGAGCTCTGCTCATAGCATCTTGTATTTATTTAATCCTTAAGACTACTTTGCACACTTACTCTTTGTGCTTTTTGCAGATTTTGTGACTAATGTGTATTTTCCATATTTCACCTGCAAATAAACATTTGTTGTGGACAAGGCTGATGCTGTTGTCTCCTCCTCCGTGGACAGATAACAAAATGCAGGCTGTGTAATTCAGAGGCTGGAATTAACACATTTCCACCATCTTGTTGCGCTTTCTTCTCCTGCACTGGTTTAAGGGCATGTGACTGGAGATTAGTGCCATATATTTGCAACAGTTGTGGATAGAGACACACATTAATATGCAGTTTATTCTAAAGATCTTCTCTAAATTTGGATAAAGCGTGCTCTGCATTTAGATGGAAGCCTGACTTATGTGACCGAGTCACAGAGCACAGATGGTCAAACCGACCCCAGCAGAGAAGTTTTATTAAACACGGTTTAAATTGGCTACAGGAGTCATTGAATCATCATAATAAGATCATTTGAAAATAATCTAATTGATCAAAATATACATTTTAACTGTGACAGAACCACTAAAGGGTTATTTATAAATGAGGATGGATTTTTTGAGCTGTCAATCAAGCATGTTTTTCTGTAAAACTGCTCTATGTGCATCACGTTCAAGGTTACACACCCCTCTCTCTCTCTCATACACACACACTCACACACACACACACACACACAAAACTAATCCATCCTCATGGAATGCTATCAGCCAGTATATTTTGAGTTATTATCACATAGCAGGGCTTATCTTTATGAGTCGTCGCTACGCGTGACTTGTTAGAGGAGAAAGTATGAGCGCCATCTGATAAAGGCTGTATAATTTGCATTGAGTGAATGAGCATAATGGCCGGTCTCTCCCCGCTCAGTGGACCAGGACGCAGGCATGAGGATGACAGCGAGGACACTATGTCAACGCCCGCCCGGCTGGATTCACTTTGATGTCCCCGTGTTATTGTCCATGTCAAGGTTATAAAAAGAGTGCAGGTCAAAAATTATGATGCGTGCAGTGTTATCATCTCATGAAGGTGAACATTACTGTTGGTGCTTGTGTGGATGGATGCTGCTCTCTACATCATCTTATACTTTAAGAAGATTCTCTTTATTCTAGGCCAAGTAGTAATAAAAATAATCTGGATACCATGAAAAGAACCTTGCAGAGCTTCCACAGGTCCTCCGAAAGTGAGACGTATCAATTCTTACCAACACCCATCAACCAACAGCTTGTCATCCCAAGGTCATCGAAACCCACTCAGAATACATTTCACATTCAAGTCTCCATCCTCCATTCCGTGACACCCACCCACACCTGGTGACACACACACAAACATGGGGGTGGGCATACGTCACTGGTGTTTTTCCTTTTGCTTTTGGTCTCCTTAAAGTGGATTGTGGCTGTCAGTAGCACTCAGGGAAGCTTCATTAGTCGTCAGAGGGAGGCAAGGCTGTGACTCATGCCTGCGTGAAGAGACCAATGGGCAGCCGGAGCCTGAGATATAAATAACGAATAAAAAAAAATATTCTTGAGGGAGAAAGGGTCACTTGCGCGCCGCTGGATGGGATTTTATTAGTGCGCTCTATTGGTATTCCGCCATCGCCGCCTCTGGACTGTTCCTTGCCGAGCCTTTTGGGTGGCAACTGTAACATCCAGGTTTAGTTTATCTGGACTCGACAACCTGTGCGCCCGTGACTCGGTAAGATTCCTCCGCCTTTCATTTCAGCGGCGACCCTTCATGTATTGATAAGCTTCATGTTTCTTCAGACAGACGACTCTTAGAGCATCACGTCGGAGTTATTTTGGAGAGAATTTTAGGAACAAAATAATCTGTTAGAATAATTACGCGTGCCGTTTGAAAGAAACGCGTCTCAGATGAGTGACAGAAGGAATTCATTAGTTGTTCAGTCTGCCGCTCATAGCATGATGACATTGAGTGATGATGGTGTTGCTCATGCTTGTTCAAAGCACAACTTAATTGAAATGTCGATTGCTGAGTCAATAGGTAAATGACGTATGTTATTTAGGTGGACATTATACTTGAATTTTACCAACATTTGCTTAATAAATAAGTCTATTTATACAAACAGCTGGCATTATTAAACTATTCTGTCATCTATTTGTTTAGATTTTTTGTAATAAAGCTGAATGTGTAGCCTATTTTTAAATCTTCCTGTTTTTATTCCTTAGAAATATCGGGATGATCACAGACATAAAGCTCATAAATTTGAACAGTCTGGTGCTGCTGTGCCCGAGAATTTATTTTTTTTTCTCTAACGTGCTATTATCCAATTTTCCCTGATAACAACTTAAAAATGTCATAATTTTCTCCGTATTCTTAACATTGATGTCAAAACTGTGGCACTGTGTGTATTTAATGGATAGTTGAATGCAATGCTATCTCCAGAACGAGTGTACCCACATGGACATTATGTTATCACCAAAACTAATTATCCTGTGTTGCGCTTTGCTTGCGCGTCGTGCGCAATTCTCTCCAAACTGCGCGCTTGAATCATAGCTCACCCAGCTTTCCTTCAGGAATAAATCGTTTCTGGTGATGCAGATTTATAATCCTGCCGTTAAACTGATTGCACTTATTTAAAAACACATATTTTCTGTGTGAGCTGGGCACGCTGACTTGACGTGGACCGTTTTGTTTGCAGCTGAATTATTTCCCAGCTGGAGATCAGATAGCAGAGGACTAATGGCCACGTCTGAACCGAGAGCCGCCGGCGGGGACCAGGACCCCAACTCTGACAATTTAAGACCTCCATCCACAAGTACGTCCTCACACTCCTCTCCTTAATAACGCTGTGATCGATTCCAGAGGGTAAATTCTTGTAAGACTGCCCCTCTTCGGAGCTTTCAGGCTGCTTAGGCTGCAGAAAAAGCCCACTGGAGCTGACAGAGACTCGGTGCCTTGCTCAAAGACACTTTTGCAGTGCGACACGAAGGCTCGGAGACCCAGTTCACCCCAAACACACCTCTGTCTCTGCCTCTGTCTGCCTCCGTGTCTCTCTCTCCCCTCCTTCTCTGTCTGATAAAACCGAGTCTCGCCCGGGCCATTTGCTGTGTGGGCTCCGTCGTTAATCATTCCGGTTAAAAACAGAGCCATCACAGCTGCCTGTCGCTGCCTGGCGGATCAGCGGTGCGCACCGAGCGGTGAACCTGGCGCAGAAATAATGTGCCACTTAGGCACTGGTATTTTAAATGATGCAAGAACCTTAGTGATAGCATTTTTAAATAAATTTACTTTTATAATCAAAAGCTTCTTCTAATTTGAACATTTCCCTCTATTTTATTTTAATAACTAATTCATCGACTGTCTCTTTTATCATTTTTTAAAATTATTATGTAGACAAATTTCTCAAAAAGCTGCATTTTATTAAATTATAATCATTTATTTCTGTCATAATTCACCTTATCTCGTCCCCTTGGGTGCTTTGGGCCTTTGCATCTATAGGCTGCATAGATGAGTTGCTCTCAGAAAAAAATGTTGCTTTTAAAAAAAAAATGGGTGAACCTTTTAAGGTAAGGTTAATTAATCATTTTAAGCTTTTGTCGCCGGCACAAAATGTAGCTCATTATAGACCAAGTGCACTTGAGCAGCCATCTGCACCAAGGCAGGAAGTAATTACAGGTTTTTGTCTTTAAAATGCAGCTCAGTTCCTGTGGGCTTTTATATTCTTTCTCTTTATCGAAAAAAATATTTCTGGACCTTTGATTATGTGGCCCTTGTGTGCCAATAAACATTTCTACAAAAAAATCTAAGAGTTATTTCAAATGTGAATTTGTACTTTAAAAAAAAAAGTCCATTAAAAATGTTTGTTTGGTCTGACTTGCTCGTATAGACCGCTGCTGCTGCTGGATGTTGTTGCCATTATCTCTCTGCCACGCTCCATCTCACGCCTGGCGGCTTGTAGTGTCTGTGCGCGCGTGCGTGTGTGCGCGTGTGTCTGTCTCTATGTGTGCCTTGGCCAAAGCACCTCGGGCTGTTCTCTCTCAGAATGAAATGGCTTCAGTAAATGTAAATACTTGCTTTTGTTTTGAAAGTTTCCCATCAGGTGTATAGGCTGCTAGCCGCCTCTCTGTCGCTCTGCTGCCGCGCGCTCTGCATTTTATCCCCCCTGGCTTCTGCTCCATTTCTGCTCACGCATGTCCACGCTCTGGTTTGTGTGTAGCTGCGAGTGTGCATGCGTGATTTGTGTACGTATGAGACGCACTGTGCTATAAGTTTCTGCATCAAGCCAGCTATAGACTACCTGGCCACAGACATTACCAGCTCGCTCCAGTCACACACTGTGTTTCACTCAATTAATTTCTGCCCTCCTCCGTGAGCTCATTTCACGGGCGTTAATTCCAGTCCGCCCCTTGGCTGGGTGTGTGAGCCGGCGTGAGTGTGCGTGGATGTACTGTCGGTGCCTATTGACTGAACTTAAATCGGAAATGTTATAGGACTCACCCCTTATGGTCAGTTGGTTCTGAGGTAAATAAAAAAAGGTGGGCAAATTCAACAAAGGCAAACAAAGCTCACATGAAGACAAATATGATTCACACACCTGGCCAAGAGCCGGGACTCACGCCTCACTGTGCTCACTGTGCTCCACCAGCTTTATATCCATCATCCGCCCATCCACGCGCGGCCTGAAACTCAAACGTTCATTCTGTTTTAGCCTACGAATATGCGTGGATGCACGGATGCACACGGAAACTGGGGATGAAGATTTGTGGTAAGTTTTTTTGGGGAGCACAATAAATGTTCCACGTTAACTCCTTTCAACATGTCACAGCTTATTTTTCCAGTCACATTTTTTTTTCCATCTTATAAAAATGCTATTTGTGAGAAATGTGTCATTGTGGATGTGCGGGTTGCATCTGGGCCATTCCTGTACAATTTTCATCACAGAGACTCAGTTTTCTTTTTTTCAAATGCAATATTTCGTTTGGAGGCCTGAAATAGGCCGTGATGGAGGCTGTTGGAGCCGGGCCATCCGCGGCTCTGTCATAGTGTGTTTCCATCTTCTAAAGGTCAGTGGACATTAGCCTTTAGGTCTGATGATGAGAGCCCTGAATCAACGCCCCCGACCGCCCCTGCACCCCCCACGTCTTTTCCATTTCACTACCGAGAGGAGAATCCTGACACAGGCCTGGAAATATAGGTTATAAAGCCCAGGAAGTCCAACTAAAACAAGCTGAAAAGGCAGTAGCCTATTTTTAATTTTCCATTTCCATATTTTTTAAAAGAAAGGGACTTAATTTTAAGGCTATTTTTTTATTACAGCTCACTGACAGCCTGTGGAGAAAGGCGGCTGTGACGTGAGAGGGAAGGCGTGTTTATTCCTCCTTTATTTGAAGGGATGTGTTTCCTTCAGAGACTCAAACATTAAAGTGCACGGAGAACATATTTTATTATTCTTGTGCCAAATAAAGCCAGGCTGTGGCGCATTGAAACAGAATTTTTTTTTTTTTTTTGGCCTGTCTGTTATGGCAGAAATCAATTCGCCTATAGGCTACCAAAGAATAAGTTTAATATTTGACTTGAGAATGATACCAGTAGATTGTGATTGGTCTAAATTACGTTTTAATGGACTGGAATGGAAATTGACTGGAAATATTTCTATATGGAGGCTGTAGCTTAGCAATTACAGGGTCTAACATAGTATTGATTTTGAATATGTCATTTAGAATTCAATGAGGACAGTATTATGGAGTTTCCACTGAAAAATATGAGAGATCATATTTTATACACTTAGATATCAGTGGTGTGTTGCTTACATGTATAGAGGAATCTGATGAGTGATGGAGTTGGAAGCATGAAGGCCTTGTAGGGACAAACTGCTTTGAGCTCTGGTGACTCCTTCATTAGTTGCTCTTTACAGGGTGTGTATTTATTGGCTGTGCGGGTCATCATCACCGCAGGCTGTTCTGCCCACTGAGCCGAAACGTTTATGGTGATTTTGGGCGCTTCCTGACTGGGGTGTGGCTGTGATGTCATAGGGTGGGACGGGCACCCCTACACACACACACACACACCAGGTCCCTCTTGTTGTATGTGTGTTTCTGCGTGTGCAAATGTTGCTTATATAAGTTTGGTCCCCGTCAGAAAAGCATTTTTGATGAAATGAAGAATTCAGGGCATAGGAGCAGACTGTAGACATCACAGATCATTTTCAACCGCCAAATAACGCAGAGGACATTCATTTTTTTCTCTTTCTTACCTTTTATTTTATTTTTTTTTAATCATTTTTCCCCATAATTTCTGTTTTTCCCCGTGTATGGGATGGAGATGTTTGGTGATAACTCCTGCCCTCCGCCGTGTAACACCCTAGGGTTCCTGCAGAAGAACAACAGCCTGGAGGAGAAGGGGAGGCTCGCGGGCCAGAAGAACCTGCTCTCGTGCAACAACAGCGACAGAGACGCGCGCTTCCGTCTCACCGAGACCGACTTCTCCAACCTGTTCGCCAGAGGTGAGAATTATCCAGCTATCATCAAGAAAAATATTGTGCATTTCTCAAACCATGTAAGGGCTTTTATCAGAGCTGCACGCTGCTACAGTCGCACAGTCTACGCTTACTGGGCTACTAAAAATTAAAAAGATTTTTGGGCCTTTGGCAAGAAAAAGCTGTTCAAGGCCTCCCAAGTGGGGAAGCAAATTGTCTTTTTGTTGTTATGTTTTTGTTTGATACTTAAGGCTACAATGTTGTTAGCTTTCTTATAGGCTATGAAAGTCTACTTTCTAGAGAACAATTTTTTTGTTTGCTTGCTTTTTTGTTTTTTAATAAAAGAAAAAAGAAAAAAATAGATAGGCCTACTGGGATCGAATAGGCCTGAAAAATGTTGTTTATGAGATTCTTAAAGAAATCTTTTTTTACTGTATGCTGTGACACACTGCCCACAATTATTCTAATTTAGTTTTTGAAAGATGTAGCCCATGCTGAGCATTGTCATTTGAAGACCTGCTGAGATGCATTTCTCTTCCACTGTCAGTATCCTGCTGATGACGCAATTAAAGATATAAGGCTTCTCTTTAATAGGCCTAAAGTCACTGTGAATCTACAGGCCTAGTACGGAGGCCTATAAATGTCATGTTGACCAGAATAATTAGGCTAATTATCAGACATAGCTCACCAGCAGAAAAATTGTAAGAAACACAAAATCAAATTTGGACCTGTAAAGAATGAGTAGACATGCCCAACATCTACAGGCTGTAGTTACTCAGTGAATGTTGGGAACATTTCATTCATCACCCCACCTAAATTTCTGCAATCTTCCTTCTCTTAGACTTGCTGCCAGCCAAAAATGGAGAAGAACCAACCATTCAGTTTTTGTTGGAGATCGTTGACATCCTCACCAACTACGTCAAGAAGACTTTCGACCGCTCCACCAAGGTGCTGGACTTCCACCACCCTCACCAGCTCCTGGAGGGCATGGAGGGCTTCAACCTGGAGCTGTCCGACCAGCCTGAATCCCTGGAGCAGATCCTGGTGGACTGCAGGGACACGCTCAAATATGGCATCCGGACAGGTGAGCCTGCACACCCTCAAGGTTGAGCTGTAGGCTACAAAAGAGCTGTATCTGAAGGAGGGGTCATTGATTATTATGAGTTGGGGATAAGATTAAAAAGCTGACTTCTTCCAAGACCTTTTGAATTATTCATATAGCAGCTTAAATTACTTTAAATAGCCCAAGGACACTGAATTTTTGGTTGATAAAAGGCAATGAGGCTAAACTGTCATTTCAAAGTATGCTTTTCCAAAATCTGGAGACCAATATATAGCCTTGTACATTCTAACACAAAGCAAAGCACAACATTATAGCTTAGAATAACTCTCAGTAATTTTAGGATATTTAATTTTGATTATACCACCTTTTCAAAAATATGTGCCATTTTATTACTTCAATGTCAATTAATAGGGACGGTTTTACTATGGAGGGGTAAATTCAACTCAAACCATTAGAGAAGCTGCTTTTCAGATAGTGTACAGGCCATTATGATGTCTGTCTTATTTATTGTCCCCCTGGTAATTCATTTGACATCCCCCTTTTCTTTCCCCTCGACTTATTAAAGCAAGTGTTGCCTGAGGGGATCCTAACACGGACTGTTTCAAGCTGTTAGAAACGACAACGCTCAAACTGTCCCTTGGGTTTTATATATCACTCAGGGTCTGCTGTGTCTACAACTCAACACCACTTTTCATGCGGTGACACGCTGGATTTTTTTGCTTTTCTGTGTTCTGTGGCTCAAAGTCCCACCAGGGGAGCTGTCCACGGTGCTGAAACATAAAGCTGATTTTGTTCCCCCCTTTCCTCTGACTGTTAAGCAGCACTGTCACTTTGTTTAACATAATCACGCAATTTAATCTTTTTTAAATAATATGTTTTCTATTTTATTGTTTTATATTATATTATTCTGAAATAGCTTCATTTGATTCTCATATTTATTATGTGAGCCGTACAGCGCCGCCACTGTCGAGGTGCTTACATCCATGACCGCATTCAGGCTCCAGGCCTGTTGATGGTGACTTTGTGTGCAAGTACCTTAGAGTCTAAATGGCTGTCATATAACCTTGTTACCAGTGTAATTATGGTACACTGCACAGTGCTATGTCAGGTCCCTCAGGTTTCATGGCTGACCAGGAGAGAACAGAATTAAATCGGAAGGTCTTTGTACATCGACATGAAGAATTCTTTATTTCATTTTTTCAAAACTAGATTAAGACCATCAGCTTTAGCCTGCAGGACTCTGTAGTCTTTGTAAGCCTTTAGAAAGCTTCTTATTTGCGCAGGACAAGGCAAATATTCAGTATTAATCTTTTTTATTTCTTCCTATTCACAAAAAGCACGATTCTCTCATAGAGGTTGTGAAGCCCAATATAATACCATTAAAATAGTGTGTGTATGTATTTCTTATGTTTAGGTCACCCACGATTCTTCAACCAGCTGTCTTCTGGCCTGGACATCATCGGTCTGGCTGGAGAGTGGCTCACCTCCACTGCTAACACCAACATGTAAGTCATGATGCTCTCTTATGTGTATGGCACACTTATTATCTAATCTATAGAGGGGAAACACCCCTATATGTTTCAGCAGGACAGCTGAGATTTCCTGTTTGTAAACCACTGGAAATCGCCTTCAGTCATTATCATAACGGTGACGGTGGAAGTGCTTATAATGTTCCTCTCAGCTCACTCCACAATTGGTCCCAACGGCCTCTGAGGGCAGTTATATAAAGTGTTTGGTTTGTCCTGTAGAGACTGTGTATTGACAGACGGCAGGCTGCCACTGAGCGGTACTGCAGATCGCAGGCAGCTCAGCCCCAGGGGTGGTTAGATTGCATATTGATCTCAGGTCACAGTTACATGGTGGCCCAGTCTGATAGAGGGCATGAACCTTATCCGCACCACACACTCGACACAGATACACACACAAACATTAACTCACACACATAGATGTTGTAAATAAGCTTTAACTCTGTGTTATGATCGCTGGAATAGAATCAGGAACATCGTTCTCAATCTACTGTACAATATCACAATACTGAATACAGTCACATGCACACATCATTTCACACACAGACAAATGCATCTGCCTAGTATTTACCACTCTGTCAATCTGTCAGTTTACGTTGATTTACTCAGTGGAACAACAGGAATTATTCGAAAATCAAAACAGATAGCTCTATGGACTGTGGAAATATACAAAATGTATCTATCTATGTTTATTAACAGCAATATTAACCGTATTAAAACCAGAGAAGACAATGTGCAACACTCTTAGGGGGGCTACAGTTGTCATTTAATCTGTCAGCTGTTTCTCAATTAGCTGATCATTTGACATTTAAAATGTCAAAAAATTAACAAATTGCTTAAAACTGACATAATCAATTGTCACAATTTGAAAATGGTCAATTTTCTTTGAAATTAGTCAAGAAGGAACAAATCTTTAGTATTTAGAAGGTTTTTATATTTTTTTATATTTGACATTTTTGCTTTAAAAAAGTTTGACTGATTTTCAGCTGTACTCTTATGCATAGAGAAAAAAGAGACAATTACTGAGCTACAGACAGAATGCAAGAAAACTGCATTTAAGACAGATTGTAAAGCATAATCGCTCTCTTAAATGTCCAAGTACAGCAAACCAGCATTACACCGCATCATTCATGGTACAAACTGACATATAGCTGCAGAGACGACAGGACTGGCAACGTGCAAAATGATCCCACAAGATGTCTGGCACACACTTTGAGCATTTAGTATTCTCTAACTATTGTGACCTCCATGCACATTGTTTCTCCTAGACTGAGCGCTCAAGAAAAGATCGATTTAAGGATAATAAACCAAACACTGAAGGAAAATTGAGACACCCAATTTAACCAATTTCTCAAAACATTAGCTCAGGAAACCTCCTCCTCTTAGGGAAAACTTTCCCATCTCATCTCCTGGTTGGAAGAATGCCCTACGAGACCGGGCCATTGAATTCACACACTCGCGCACACTGTCATAATGACACAGACACACACACACACACACACACCAGCTCTGCCTGTCCCAGATACAGCAGCTACGGTTTCCAGTCCATTGACTGCAGGCTCATTGAGAGCTGGTCTTAGCAGTTAGGCCAGCTGGGCCCCACACTGACACACAATGTCCTCCGGCTGCACAGAAAACCCTGTCACACTGTGGAAACTGGCTGCTGCAGCTCCCTGTGGAGGGCTCATTCTGGCTCTATTGTCCCAGCGGATACAGACTGACTCAGTGCTCCTCTGAGAGGCTGAGAGCTCAGTGTGGTAGGGGGTCAGAGGGTTAGTCATATAGAGACACACCACGCATTCACAGACTCGCACACATTGAGTGCCCTTGATGATGATAATAAGGGCATTTAGGGGCTTTCCCTGGAGACGAGCAGGTGACTGAGGGGTAATTTTCACCCTGAAAAGACCAATGATTGGCTCTGATTGTGATAATGATCACCATTATTGTCATTACAGCGTGAAATGACTCACAGAGAGAAGGAGAATTTGAAAAAGATGCACTGGCTCTGTTCATTTTCCGCTGCGACTGGGATACATTTTAAAAATGAAAGTGATACATGCAGGATAGTGGGTATTTTTGTGTTCCTTATATGAACCATAATCACAAAGAAATCAAAGAACATGGAATTTCTAAAATTGGGTCTGTCTGATGCTGCAAAATGAGGCATTTTGTCTTCTTTGTGATTTTATCCATTGTTGTCGCTCTTCGTAGTTGAAGCCCAGCAGTCACAGTGTGAGCAAGTAAAGACGACAAGCTAACGTTCCAGTCAAATCCATCCTGTAGGTGGGCTCCTACCAGGGACAATTATATAAGGAAAATGTCTTTTCTTTTCTCTATTTTTTCATCAATCCGTTTTCAGTTCTATTTCTATCTAATCTTAACTGTGGCTTTCACAATTTTTCTCTCTCTTTTCTTCCTCTTTTCACAGTCTTATTCTGTTGTATTTCTGCATGCTTCGCTCGCGTCCACATCATCCTCTCCTCTTCCTTTGTTGTCCCCTGTCACAGTTTCCTTCAGTTGCATTGTTCGCTTACACCCCCCTTCTCCTTTCAGCTTTTATCTCACCTCCTTTCAACCCAAACCACAAAATGCTTCAGTCCTTGTTAAGATACCTACTTGTGAGGGAAACATAGAGGAATCGAAGAGGGGAGTAGATATTGTTATTGTTGTTTTAGATGGTACTAGTGGTGGCTGATGGGAGCGGAGGACGGTTGTATAACTGGCCTCATTATAAGCAGGGTAAACAGGGATCAGTCCTAAGGGTGTGTAGGAGGCGATGAGATGGCCTGTCAGTTGGAAAGGAGAGCAAAAGCTCAGACCTCACTGTGAGAGTTGGCTTTCTGTGACACATTTAACATACTTAAGTTTCTCTACCAGCCATTTTTTCTTCTGTAAGCTGAGGTCAGACACACATTTTTCAAAAACTGCTTTCTGCCTTTCATCTTTTTAACAATTCGTCTTGTGTTGGGTCTATTATGTTTTTGTTTTGGTTATTTAAATGAAAGAATGAAATTAACAACAATGGTGCCTTCCTCTAATTTTGCATTTTGAGGTCAACAGGGGCTGTTATCTGTTTAAAACACTCCCTCTTCCTGTCTTTCTTCCTTTCACACATGCACAGATGCACATTCACGTCCTCTCAGCCATCAAATCAGCCCCATTCAGACTCACTGCTGAGATTGGCAGGATTGACAGATAGCCATCAGAGCTTTGTGTGCTTTAATTAAACTACCGAATGATTTTAGAGAGCATTTGAATATGAATGTTTGCTGGCCGACTCCTATCGGACACTTTTTAATTAGCGTAGTCAGCACAAGCTCCAGTTTGTGCTCTTCGGATGGAATTATAGTGAAGCTAATGAAAAACCAATGAATATGTGTGTGCGTTTGGGATTTTTAATCTGCAAATGTGTGTGCATGAGAATCTTCTTTTGTTATTCTTACTCACAAAGCAGTTGTTGATGACTCGACTGTACAGTGATGGAGAATGACAGCATTTTCATGCATTTTGTGATATGATTGACAGGTTCACCTATGAGATTGCTCCAGTGTTCGTTTTGATGGAGCAGCTGACTCTGAAGAAAATGAGAGAGATGATTGGTTGGCCCGATGGAGAGGGAGATGGACTCTTTTCACCAGGTTAGTCGATGAATAACAGCATCCATATGCAAATTAACTGTGTGTAGGGAATGCTTTTTCCATAAAAAGAACATTTAATGAGTTGCTATTTATTACATTATTACAGTTATAGCTGCATGCACTACAGTAGGTGTGCAAATGCCGCCATCCAAGGTGCTGATGATGTATCTCCTCAACAGGGGGCGCTATCTCAAACATGTATAGTGTGATGATTGCACGTTACAAGTATTTCCCAGAGGTCAAGGCCAAGGGCATGTCTGCTGCTCCTCGCCTCGTCCTCTTCACATCTGAACACGTACGTGACCATGAACACACACACACACACACCATTTAGGTGTTCTAATAAAGAGGGTGTTACGCTTCATTGGCTGTAGATTGAAACCATTGAAGAAATCCAGTAATAATCAGCAGGAAATGTCTGTTTTAATGGACTCTTTTAGTTTTCATCACATCTACTTTTGTCCATAAAACACTGCAAAGTTGACAACATGAAAGGAAAAAAAGCCGAAGCTTAAATAGCAGTTAGCTTGCAAAATCTCTGCTTTCATGAGGATTTAACAATTATTTCAATGAGAATTGAATTATATACCTCATGTGTGTCCCTACAGAGCCATTACTCCATTAAGAAGGCTGGCGCTGCTCTGGGCTTCGGCACTGATAATGTGATCCTTTTGAGCACAGATGAGAGGTGAGGATTCATCTTAGAAATGTGAAGCCACAGTTAATACAGTAAATAATACAGTAGAGTACTGTGTGTAAACAACGTCACAACAAGGTGAAACTCTTGTATGACTTGCATGACATGCTGTATGTTGTAATAATAAGATGCTCTACACGCTTTTAGAGGGAGAGTCATTCCTGCAGATCTGGAAGCCAAGATCATAGATGCTAAACAAAAGGTCAGTATCGCTGTTGCTTTTTTATTCATAAAGCTTTATTTTTGTCTTTGTTTTATTATTTGTTTTTACTCTTTAACCAAGCATCCACTCTAATTGTCACATGTGTTGATTTTGCAGGGTTATGTGCCATTGTTTGTGAACGCCACAGCTGGTTCGACAGTGTACGGCGCATTTGACCCCATCAATGAGATCGCTGACATCTGTGAGAAGTATAACTTGTGGCTCCACGTTGATGTGAGTCGTTGACATTAGGGCAGACACTGTAGTATCTTGATAGTTGCAGTAGTAATGCTATGCCCCTGCCTGTATACCCTTCTATAAAAGTGCTGTCTCCTTAGGGAGCGTGGGGCGGTGGCCTTCTGATGTCCAGGAAGCATCGCCATAAGCTCAGTGGAGTGGAGAGGTAAGAACAAGCAAACAGATGGGTGATACTGTGTTGTCATTTAAAGACAATCTTCAGTGAAACTACTACGTTAAAATTTGCAGGGCCAACTCTGTCACATGGAACCCACACAAGATGATGGGCGTGCCTCTACAGTGCTCTGCTATCCTGGTCAGAGAGAAGGTAACATAACATCAGCATTTTTAACCCTTTAAAATACCTTATATTAATTTTAATTTAATAATAATTTGTATCGCACCTAAATCATTGTTATGACACGAAATTTGGGGGGAAAATTACCACTATGCCATGTTCCATGTTCCTTTTAAAGTGACTATGAGGAACTTTTAAGTATTTATGAAAATGTCTCATGATTCCTCCGATGATTATAAATTTCCTGTAACAGCAAACAAGACCCTCAGCCAAAAGACTGCTATTTTTATGTAGTTACTGGTAGTGCCTGCGATCGGGTCTGAATCCCCACAAAGTCAGACGAAACGATTTATTTTTTTTTTAACTTTTGTTGTGCCGTGCATGGCAATAACATAATTATATTCGATGCCTACAGCTGTTAGTTTGAACCTTAGCATGTAACGTTAATGCAAATGGCTGTGTAACATTAGCCTGTAGAAAACAGAGGTAATAGGTCCCAGGGCTCATTACTGCCATACAACTGGCTTATAACTTATTTATTAGTCACATATAAATACATTACTACATCGCTATCCATCCTGCGGTCCTATCCTTCTCTGTCACTCACTTCCAAAACAAATGCACGCGTTGCCAGTGTTATGCTGAATTCTGCCCGCCTGGCATGTGCTAGCAATGATCTTTACGACAGTAGGCGATTTTGTCACTACCACTTTTGTCCAAAGGGGGCGCTAGAATCAACAAAAATTGAAAGTTCCTCGTAGTCACTTTAATGAAAATAATTGATAGTTCTGCTCAAATGTAACAAAACCAAAGTAATTAGCCTTTTTTGAAAATGTAAAGGGTACATTTGTGTAAAGATGTATGGGACAAAAGTAAAACATTTTCACAAAATAAATACTCAAGTAAAGATAAGTGGAAACACTGCTGAAGAAGTGAGTATCTGTAATTTGTTACTTCACATCATCCTGAGTATTTCCTCCCTCCTCTTCAGTCAAACTGTGGTGGAATATGATGGAATTACTGACATTTTGTGTATGTAAGTTGATAATACAG
>JAQFJA010000004.1:5470735-5494097 GCA_029874485.1 Naso brachycentron
ATAAACACATGGTAAAAGAAATAATATTAGAATAAAAGAGAGTGTACAGAAAATGTACCAAAAATGTACAATATAAACACAACAGAGGATTTTACTAAGAATATACACTATACTAGAAGAAACACTAAACATATGAAAACATAAATAAAAACCAAGAAATAAACACTAAAATACAAAAAATCCCAGAGAATACAAACATTAAATAACAATGTATATACCAAGGGAGTGTGCAAGTTGCATGTTGTTCAAAGGCAAAGAGGTAAATTTAATGTATAGTGCAGAATAGTCGAGTGTTAAGAGTTAAGTGGGAAGTTTAGTTGGAATATTATGAGTGAATATTTAACAGGAATATACTGATGATGCCACATACATTATATTTCACATATTAATGGTGACAATCATCTGGAAAAAGCCCAGCTGCAGTAGAGTGTATTCAAAGCATTTTTAAGCCATACAGACACTTATGGGATTATATTAGGACTTCATTGAGTGTTGAGGAAAACGTGCATGTCATGTTTAATACAGCGTGTAAAATGAGCTGCATGTGCACTGACCTGACATCACTGAAACTTGATAAAACTTGGAGAAGTAAAGGGGCCATTGCTGTCGGGCACAGTTGACCAGTTCTCCTTTCACTTTCTCTGCTCTTTGTCTCCCGTTGATGTAAGGACCCTGTAAGATCATGATGTAAGAATTACCCCGAGGCAGCTCACCTTTATCCTGCTCGTGTGATAGAGACATAAACCTGAAACTAAACATCATTTAAGACACTTCACACTGCACACAACTTTGTTTCAGGCTCCGGTTATGTTTGCTGAAATAAATACAGCAGCTCCTGCAGTTTGAATGAAGCACCGTACCTGAAGGTGCGCTGAGCTGATGAGCTGGATCCACTTTGTAGTGGATTTGCTCCTAATAAGCGTGGTGGGGATGCAGTCTTCAACCACCTCCTGGATGTTGTCCTTGTTGTATTCAGAGCCAAACCGGATGTAATAGTGCTTTGCTGCCAGGTTGACATATTCATCCTCCTGAGAAATGTGGTACATTTTTTGAGATTTAAAAGAATGGTTTATTTGTTTTTGTTACTTATTTTGGATTGCCCTCAATATTGTTATTTGTTCCTGTGTGTGACATAACTGATAGGTCTCACCTTCTCACTGGTGTACAATCCCGTCTTGAGTCCTTTGATGACCTGTCTGTAGATGAGATCCGTGCTGATCGGGTCCACTGAGCAGTCATGCCACGGCGTGAACAGTTCTTTGCGAAAGCAGAGCCTCCAGGGGGCGTCCTTCTCATCCTTATCCTCACCCTGCCTCCTCATCTCCTGCTCGCACTCAGACACGGCATCAAATACGTGCTTACGACCGCAGCCCAGAGACGACATCTGGACATAAACACAGACAAGGTTCTTAGTTGTTTGTAGTGCATTGATTAAATGACATTCATAAACTTGATTTACAGTATTTGGAATAACCAAACTGCAGAGGTAGGAAGGTGTGACTTGATGTATGAGTGAAGCTAACCTCGTCATTGTGACTGATGTACAGAGAGAATCCAAATGTGTCTCGGAGATCAATCCTGTCAGTCAGAGCTTGACAGACCTCAGCAGAAGTGGAGGCTGAGTCCAGACGTAGACTGACAGTGCGGCCGTCCGTCAGAGTCACAGACACGTCGATGGGCTCCTTGGACTTGGCAGCCTGTCAGCAAATAGAAGGAAGGTGAGACTGGATCTAAATTAAGAAAACAGTCCAATAATTTGGAATTTCAAGCAACTGATGGAAAGTGTTGTTCAACAGATGATATAAAGTCATCATAACAACAAGGTGTTCAAGTGTTTGTACCTGTATTTCCAACCAGCAGGGCACCTCTTTTCTTTCTCCATTGGATTTGATACGAGACAGGCGTTCAGTGCAATAATTTGCGAAACCATTCGGCCCTCTTTGGACAAATCTCTCCAAATACTGTAAAACAGGGAAGGATAGAAACATATTTCCAGATTATGGAAAACAACTTTTCTTTTGTAAGAATGTTAAATACATAATTATTTAAATACTTTTTAAAAAATACTTTTACTTTGAGGAGAGCCAGATCATTTGACTGCTGCATTTAACATATATACTTGCTGCAGTTAGTAAAGGTCAAATATTATTTTGTTTAATTTGAACCTTTTTCAGTTTTTATTCCATAATTGCAGGCTGTTTGTACTTGTACTCTTTATCTAAATTTAAAAATTTCTATTGTATATTATGTTTTTACTTGCATGCAAAAAAAACCCAAAAAAACTTCCTTCAGATATGTGTTGTGGTTAACACAGAGGCAGTACTTGAGAAGATAACCTTTTAAAAAGAGGGCAATTTCCACAAAATTACTCTGTGCAGCTCACAGACAAGTTTTGACTTGAAACTGTTGCTTTGCTGCATGACTTGCGGCACACTGACCATCATGAAGAGTTCTGTTGGAGGAAAGATCCCCAGACAAATGGAGAGAAGTGTCCAGCCTCGCATTTGGCTCCTCTTGCTCTTGTTGTTCACCAGCTGCTTACAGATCTGACAGTAAATCTCGTCCCTGCAGAGGTGGACAGCCATGAAAGATCAGTGAAAACAAAAGCTGACAAAGACAGATAAAATAAAAAAGATAAAGATAAAATGTGTCTCCATTGTGTAGAGATATTTTTCATATAAATTTCCCCTATTATGTGAACAACTATCCCATATTCACCTTATGTCTCTTCTCAATAGAGCGTTTTCAACGATAATGTGGATTTTTTCCATGGATGAGAGAGGCCGGTCCAGTACAGGATCCCCTTCGATCCAAAAGTCCAAGTCCTCTGTCATGTTCTCTTGCTGGTAAAGACGACAACATGACAAGCATTAACATACGACACAAATGATGAACAAACAGTAAAATGATGATTGAATTATGATTATCATAACAACAGCAGTACTGACCTCTTCAGAAAAAACAAAACCATTTCCTCTTTCACCTTCAAAGTTTGTCTCTCTCCTCAGAATTTTCTATGGAGACAAAACATGATACAGTAATTAGTGGTTGGATTAATGACTGATATTTACCACTGGTCGTGATCTCAGGTGTTCCCAAACATTTTCACTCCAAGGCCTGCCAATGACATTATCTTACAGCTTGAGTCCCTTTTTGAAAGATATGTGACAATCCACTGACTACACTAAAACAAATTCCAAAAAAATCAATTCTTAATGTTTTCTGCCTCATACTTTTAATTCTGCCATGTGTTCCTCAGATTATTTGTACTGGAGTTTCTGCCAGCTGGGCTGTTGTTCTGCTTGTCTGGTCTTTTAAAAAAAGAATGTGTCCATTTTTGTGAGTTAGCACTAGTTGACTAGATACTAACAAGCAAACCAGCTAACTAAACCTCAGAAGCAGAGCAGCTTGTCGGCAGGTACAGACCAGGTCAGCACTGACAGATCATGTGATCTGATGAATGATGTTTGGACTGGCAGGTAATTACAAAGATGAGTGGCAAATTTAGATTTCATTGAGTTGTTATTTATTATTTCATCTTACATGATACACATGATAATAATGAAAGTATTATTTTGTTTTTTTCCCTCAGTATCTTCACTCTAATTTATTGAGGCGTCCCCGGTGCCCCCGGTGGCCCTCCAGGGTTCCGGGATGCCCACTTTGAAAATCCTGCTTTTAAATTACATAGTTGCAAAAAAAACAAGCTGTTTGTAATACAGCTGGGCCAAAATAGTTACAACTGACTGTGTTGATGATAACAATGACATTTAAAAATTAAATATTGACACGATGTTAGTAATACACATGATAATATCCTGTAAATAACACAGCAAAATGTTGTGTCATTGTCATTGTAGGCAGCTGGGTTGGACTTTAACACTGGTTGCCACCCACAATAAAAAAGTAATTGCTCTATATTTAACCCTTTTGAACACCTGCTTCACATACTCTCTCCACCTCCTTACACATATATTTTGATTGTAAATCATTTGCCAAAAAAGGGATCATGATTTCTTTAGGCCACAGCAATTGCTTAGTGAAAATTTATTATGGTGACAGCCCAGATTATGGTGATGATAAGGCTCTGAATAGTGTGCATGAACATATTTCAGTACTATTACTTTCTGCAAATAGGTATGTGTGCGTGAGATATTGTTTCAAAGGCTCATTTACTTTGTTTCACTTGTAATTCTGTTTTTTTTTAATTAATATTGTAAAAAAAACAACATAAAAGACGTAACTTTCTGAAGTTTCAACACAAATAGTTGTGCATTGATGTTAGGTAAGTGTTATTCTTACTGCTGATATGTAATAATTAGTCTATGTTACCTGGTCCCGTTCCGCCAGGTTGCTCAGCTTCCTTGCCTGCCGACGAGGAAGATGACGTGAGATGGGGCTTGTGGGTGAACGTGTTGGAGATTTGGCCTCTGGCTCCGGTAAGTCCTCCATGTAACGCAGGATCATCCACGACACAGACAAACATGCCTGGAGGAAAATGAGAGGAGAAAGTAAAAGTGAGCTTCGGAAAAAGGAGAAACTCACTTGGGGGTCTTTCCTGTCTGTCCTCTCACCAGTATATCGCCCTCGTTATCGTGGGCCAGAAGAGGCTTCCTGAGTCTCTGGCTGACGTGTTTGGTTGTAGCGTTGTTCTGGAAGTGATGGAGGCTGAACTTGTAGAATGAAAACTCGTCAGAGCTGTCATCAAAACTGTCCTCATCATTGTCATCTTCCAGCACGTAGCTCCTCCTCTGAACAGCCAAAATGGGATAATATCAGAGATCCAGTCAGTATATTTATTACATTTATTTCTTGACATTAATGATGTTATTTCCAGCTGGATTTGGAATTACAGTTCTTACATTACTCCTTGACATTTCAGCTTTTCTCCTGGCCTGCAGGCTTCTGATGTTGTTCTGCAGCAGTATGGCTGCATCTCTCTTCCGCCTCCACTCTTTCCTCGCCCAGTAGCCTCGTAACTACAGTTTGTAAGAAACAACTAATCCTTTTATTAAATATTATCAATATGCTAATTAATAGTTGCAAGTTAATTAATGTTTTTGTGTTGCATCTACATGTGTGCAATCTAAAAGAGAATCAACAGAAATCACAAAAATAGTAAAAAAAAAAAAGACTTCCATTTCTTAAAAATAAACAAATAAATAAATAAAAATGCACTGATACACTGAAAATATATTTAATGTGCTTTTAGTCATTATTAACTTTTCAAGAATTTAAAACAAACTTTTGCTTAACGTACACAATATGCTGTAGTGAAGCTTTTTTATTTTTGAATAAACATGTTTACCATGTAACTATATACTATAAAAACATGTCTATTTTCATGGGCCTATGACTAAGCTCTAAACCTTACACTCAATTCATTCTGTGCGTTATTTCTAGAAGTAGTATAACTTTGGGAAAATCACATCTTCTGCTGACGGTTAAATTCTCTCAGTGGACTTTTGCTTTACTTTTCTCTCCTCTGTGTTTAAAAGAGATAAATACACAGCTGAGGCTTCTTTAACTATGTTGTTGCTCCATTCTTTATACTTTGTTTTGTCTTTTTACATTATTAACGTATTACTTTTAAACGTTTACCTTTCTTTTAACAAGGCTTTATATGTTGAAGTTCATTTACTTTTATATACGTAAAGCACATTGGAATGCCTCTGTGTAAGAAATGTGTTTTATAATGCCTAACCCTAATGTGCTTTATAAAAAACACTTGCTGTCGCTACATGTTCATACACAATATCTACATCAGCTTTCAACTTGGTACAATGAAAATGAATAAGCTACACCATAAATTTATTTACAGTATTTAGATTACATGCCTGGCTTTGTATGATGACTGCTGCTGCTCGCTGTCTTTGGAACTGTGCCTGCAGCCTCCGACTGCGGATCCTCGCTGTCAGACGTGCTAAGCCATGCAAGAGCTGTTGGGGTAAGAGTGGAAACAAAGGGTGAGGTCACTGAACTTAAGATATGTAAGTTATCTTTGTAGCGAGCTTTTATGAAGATAGCATTAGGATAGCTGCATTACATCAGCTGTATGAAAGTTCATCAAGCGTCAGACCTTTTTCAGAGGCAATATGGCGTCTCTGTAAGCCCTCCAGCGCCTCTGCAACACCAGAGCTGCCCGCCGCTTCTTCAGAAAAGATATTCTACAAAAAAGATAAAGAACTGTACCCATGGCCTCATTCAACTATGACTTCATACTTTCAATGTGATTTCTCCTTTACTCCTCTTAGAGACTGCACCTGTCTTTGCCTCCTCTCATGGTCCTCTGGATCACCAGAGCTTTCCTGTTGAGCTCTTGTTCCCGCTGTCTTTCCAGGACACTATCACAGGCGTCCTGAAACAAAGTAAAAAGAAAATCTTTGATCAGCCGCCATGATGGCCCAAGATAAAGTCATTCAAATCTCTTCATCCTGCCTAAGGACCAGATCGGAGCAGCCTCCCTTGTTAAGTGTCTCAAAGATATTTAAGGATTGATGGCTCATAACGTTCTACAATTAAGTGAAATAAAATGGAGATCACACAGTTCCACCCCCTCAACTCCACCAGCATCACTGCTAAGTCCCTTAACCACTAATTCAATCACATCAACCCCTGGGCAAAAAACTTAGAGTTTGACATTAATATGACGAAAGATAGAAAGAGTTAACACAGTTTCAAATCTAGCTTCTTCTTCAGCTCTGATTTATATAAAAAGGTAGGACTTTCTCCTCGTGTTAAGATTTAGAAAAAGCCACCCATGTCCTAATATTCTCAAGATTCTTACAAGATTTTTCTTTGTGTATTTAAGCCCTGCATGTTCTCACCCCGAGCTTAATCACAGAACTTCTGTCCTCGCCGTACAGCTAGGTCCTTAGATCTACAAATCAATGGCTGTTAAGCAGTCCACAGTCTTACTGAAAGTTATGAGACAAGGTTTCTTCATCTGTCGCACCAAGACTTTTAAAGAGTCTTCTTGAAAATGTTGAAACAGTGGAATCTCTTAAGTCCTATAAAATATGAGACCCACTTCATTCCCCTGCAATGATTCTCGACATGATTTGCATTTTACGTTGTGTATGTGTTTGTATGTATATATTATGGATTTATGCATGAATTAAATACTTAAGTCTTGTGCTGATTATTTTGCCATGGTGATCTTTTTGCTCAGTTACTTTTTTGTAAAAGAAAACTGTTTTATTTTGAAAGAGCTTTGTGAGTAAACTGACCTCATAAAAAGCAGCAAAATCGCAGTCAAAGAGTAAACTTTATGTCAACAGTAGAAGCTCGATGCTGGTCTGGCCCTTAATACTGATACAGTTAATATGTCAGAGCCCTTATAGGAAATCGTGGTTTAAATAATAAGTTTTCTTCACCCTCAGGAAGATCTTGGTCCTGCCTTTTTTCCAGTTGTCCTTTTTTTTAATTACGGCCTTGCAGATGGCTTCACAACAGGCAGCAGCTGTCTCCTGCAGAGACAATAAAGAATTGATCTGAAGAGATGCTAATAAAAGCACAACTCATTAAGAAATTAACAATATTTCAATCCATCAAGACATGAACATACAATCAAGACATGAACATATAATCTTGAGTGACATTTAGTATCAGCATATTAGAATTCACATTACTTCACATGATACTGATTTTTATCAAATTAAAAGTCTGCTTTGTAATATATGATCATGACAGGTTAACATAATGACTCACAGTTTTAGGATTGCAGACACTCGTCCTCAGCAGCACCCTGTAGCGCTGCAGGAAATCCTCAAACGTGTGGCGAACTGGGTATCCCTGCTTCCGGATGTGGACGGTGTCCATTATACCAGAGTATTTCAGCTGACGCATACACAGCCCTCTGTCAAATGCCTAGAGGAGGGCAGACAAAGGTGGTTGAGGATATTCCATACATGTGGACTAGAAAAGCATTTTGTCTTTTTGCTTTAAAGGTAGCGTCAGTAGCATTTGCCTGCTAAACAAAATATGGACTTACACAGAATCAGTCCTGCTCAAACATCACTTACAGGCACCTAGACATGTTTGATGGTGACTGCGTCTGCAGAGCCCCGCCCTCTGCCTGTATTTTGATGTTTTGGTTTACTGAAGACACTTCTGAGTGGGGATTGGGTGGTTTTCCCAGCAAATGACAGGGTGCAGGTGAGGTTGGGAGTGGATATAACATTGCGACTAGATACCAGATTGGAGGAAATAGTGGATGTGGACAAAGTGGCGAAGGAAGGGAAATATAGCCCTATGAGGCAAAAAAGCAAGCGGATAAAGCTCGTACTTCTGGTAGCATTGAGCCCAGGGGGAGGGGCCCAGTTTGAATGTTATATTTGCAAGCAGCAACAAACAACGCCACTGACTCTACCTTTAAAGCAATGGATCACCAAAGTCCTTAGGATTCATCATCGGGGGACCATGAATGTCTTTAGAAAATAATTGCTTAATGGCACAAAACAGGAGGAGGCTGATGTTTATGTTTTAAGAGCAGGTGGCTATAGTGCTGAGAGTTAGATGGGATAATTCATTTTATCCTCCTCAGTTAAACCAAAGCAGTAAGAAACAGATGCCGATGCAGGAGGTAGACTCACAGGAACATCTTCATTATTTCAGGAAATGCAGGGTTTATCGAAATATCTATCTGTGAGGAAAAGTAGTAGCTGTGGTTAACTGTGTGTTACTGCTGTGTTGCTCTCGTGTTGTTCACCTCAGGTTGCTTGTAATTGTTGGGTTTGATGCATCGGATGAAGAAAGGTTGACAGGCAGACAGAGTCTTCATGAGGGAGTCCAGAGACTGACGAAACTGACCGCTAAGTGTTGGCACATGTTTATAGTTGTCAACCTGTGCCTGCAGGAATGATCAGAGGAGACAAAAGTCATGATGCCAAGTCAGAAATGGAGTGTCACCTGTGATATCAGTGCATGTCCACTAATTTCCAACACAGAATACAAACAAGCATTCAGCAAATCAAATGTTACAACCTGGAATTACATCCTAAAATTAAAGTGAAATATCTGCAAATGAGGTGAAATCACTTGATTCGATGATCTTTCCACCTATCCAATGTTTTACATGACATTCATGTAACAATATTAAATAAAATCAGGTTCTACTTTCGTACCCGCAGACTGCTCTTAGGTGTCATGATGACCTTCTCGTTGCTGGTAATTTTCACTTCCTTGGTTAAAAGCTCAGTCTCAAATATGTCACGAAGAAGCTTGCTGGTGGACTTGTCGACCATCTTGATTATGTCAAAACTGACTGTGTCTCTGTTCTTTTCCAGGAACCCTTAAGGGCAAAAAGAGCAACACTGAGCACCTCGCAGCACGCATACAGTCCTTAGGCAGCCTTTGCTTTTGTTTGGACTTTTGTACCTTTGGATTCGTAGTGAACTACGCCTGCAAAGTGGTGAATCCCAAAGTCCATGTCATATTCGTTTTTGGGGGGGATGTAGGTCTTGTTCCCTCTGTGTTCTCGATTCATCTTTTGCAGCATTGTTTCATCTGTGCCCTGTGATACACCAAACAATATTAAAAACTAGCACAAATATCTTACTGAACTGGCAGATTTTCACAGTAAAGGCAACATTTAAACAACAGTAGTTTTTGTATAGATAAAAAAGCAGCACATTATGGCACCAGCACCTTTGGAAAATGGCTTTCTTCATCAATCAGAGCCAGCAGGTTGCAGGGTCCCATCCCAAGGAGGTCCAGGATGTTTTGATTGTCGGTAAATTTAATCTTTTTCCACTTAATGCCCTCTTTCAGGTACTCCTCCTGTTCCTGCTTGAAGATGGTGTTCACGAAAAACTGCTGCAGCGTCTCGTTGGCAAAGTTAATGCACAGCTGCTCGAAGCTGTAAAAAGACAAGGAGGCATCAGTTCCGTTTTAGACAACTGATTAGTTCTTGAATGCACTAAAGGACCTAGAAGACATGTTCTAACCTGTTTGTGTCAAAATTCTCAAATCCAAAGATATCGAGCAGGCCGATGGACTTGAAGGAGGATTTGCGTCTGCTGGCCACCTTCTTATAGGTGACACTGTTGATTTTCTCAACGATCCATATGAACAGCTTATTGTAGATCGCCTGAAAGATAAGACACGAGCTCTGAGTAATTGGTCCAAGTAAAATGAGGAATATTGATCAGAGAAAGAAGTGGATTTGGGACTGTATAGTTGCACAAATTCTTGGATCCCCCCTCTGTAAACAACTGTGTAATCTGACAATCCTGGCTGCGCCATACTTATTTAAATGTGTGATGAAGTGCAAGTACTCAATTATTCTCTCTAAAATCAAAGATTAAAATCACCTAAGGCTGTTAAAAAATGTGGGAAGCACCATGTTTAGGCCAGTGTTCCTTTTGTCACAAGTGAGGATGAAATAAGGGAAATAAGCAAACATTAGCATTTACTGTCACTAAATCAGCTTCCTTACCTTTACGAAGGCGTCTCTGCTGTCAGCGGCCTGTTCGGAGCTGAGAGGTTTGGTCACACTCTCTCTGTTGGTCATGACAGAGCGACTCGTGAAACTCGCTGCCAGAGAGGACTTGTGGACCTGAAGAAGACAAATGCTCCATCATTTTCTACTGACGAATGATGATCCATTAATCATGTTTTGGGTTCACTATCACACAACATGAGCGCAGTTGACAAAGTGCTCACCCCCAGCAGTGACGCCGCCATGCTGAAGTGTTGTGACTTGCTGACATCACTGGTATCCAAGTTGTTTAGCGTGTTGGCTGGTGGAAATATGAAATCAAATGTTACAACAGCAACTCCAACAACTGCAGTTCATTGTGTTGCAAAAAAGGTCAAGGTCATCATATCCACGGTAGAATGTTACTCTTCTTAAAGGGAAAATCCACCATTTTTCATGTGGATTTTCAGTCAATGTTGATTGTAATTGTAGTCAACTGTAGCAATAAATTTCTAAGTTTGTCCTATATTAACAGAGAAAGCTGAGTTTTCTGCGTTGTCCTGCTCACAGAGCCGTTCTTGCTGTGCCTACATGTACCAGGATGCATTGCATCACCAAAAAACAACACTTGCCGAGTCTCAAAGGCAGTTATCCATCACATTTGAACACTTCTTTTATGTTGTTTTGCGTAGTTTTCAACAACAAGGGGTTTTTTTGGTCTGCCAGAGCCAGGAAATCCTCTCAAAACGAGCATGACTGGCTCGCCTGGAGTGCAAGAGGAAATGCAAGGGGTAAACAGTTTGTAGTTCTTCCTGGAACCAGTGGCGTCACTGGTTCCAGGAAGAACAAGAGATTTTGAAGTTTTGTCCCAGAGACACAGACATCACTGAAAAAAAATAATGTTGGGTTTCACATCATATCCCTTATTGGGGTAGATAGAGATGAGGTTGAAAATAGACAGAGTTGCCCTTTAAGTACTGCACTCTTGTGGTACTTGGGCTTGAGTAAGAGAAACTATATGGCATGGCTGGTATGGTATGGCTGTAACATTTTTTGCTTCAGCAACTGTAACTCACTGAATTTTTGAGCAACATTTCTTAAACTTTTATGCAAAATACCTTCATTCGTCTCCAACAAATTACACCAATTACAGAGCTTGTGAGCTAATGTCAAGGACAACACGTGCAATGTGTTTAAATTAGTCAGCTACTCACTTTATGGCAATACAGCTGTGTAAACAACATAGTTCTAATAATAAAGAACATCGATGTGTGCATCTGTTTGTGTCTATATTATTGAATACTTTAAAAATGTGTTACAACCAACCATATCCCTGTCAGTTATTGTTTAGCTAGCTGTGTTAGCATAGCATTTTAAAAATAGCAGGGGGAAAATGCATCACGTTTTGCCTAAGAGACTGCATTTTAATCTAAGTCATGGTCATATCAGCAATAGAATAAGTGCTAAACAAAATATATAGTGTTGGTCAAAATTTTGCTTTTTTCCATCTATAGAATCTACATGTGTCTGTTTCCAACCTGGAAAATCACCATGGGAGATAAGTGTGGGTAAACACTGA
This sequence comes from Naso brachycentron, assembly GCA_029874485.1. Lineage (NCBI taxonomy): Eukaryota > Metazoa > Chordata > Actinopteri > Acanthuriformes > Acanthuridae > Naso > Naso brachycentron. Next base: position 5,482,735 of record JAQFJA010000004.1, read on the forward strand.
GATTAACTCCTATCTTATCTCTGATCGGTGGAATTGGTGGAGTTAAAACTCTTCACATGTTACAACTATACCCGCTGTCCCCCACTTCTATTTTATGTTACTTCTTACGCAGATTTATCTTAAAGTTATTACATAAAAAAACAATGAAGAGCTGAAATACTCCACTACAAAAAAAAGACATAGATTATAATGTAACAGTAGCCATCATTGCACATGATGGGCACTTTTGACACTTTAAATGCATCTCACTTCAGGACTGTCACTTGTAAGGAGGTAATTTTTACGTTGCCATATTGCTCATGTTTGCACTGTATTCTAGCTCTTCACTGTGTGTTTATTTCTTTAAGTTCACATTGAATGTATGCTTCATCTTATTATTATTTTTGTTTGGAGATTCCTGATATCAAATATAATATTTATTAAAATTTCATCATAACAGCATTAAATGCTTTGCTAGTCTGCTTACACTCACCCTTGAAGCTGATGTTACCCATGTGTAATATGGCTGCCAGCAGCCTGAGGATCTCCTGATACTGCATTTCAGAGAAGGTCAGGGTTTTCAGTGCCGAACGAATAGATGTGAAGTCTTTAGCATCGTCCCTGCCTTCACACACTATGCTGCCGCCCTACAGCACACAAGAGAGGGAAGGTTTGGATTACTTACTGTGGCTGAAAGATAGGCAGTTTGTTGTGGGTAAGGTGATTAATTGACTCATAAAAAACTGCTGTAATACCTTGTTTAGGAATGAGTATTCCTTAGCACGTCCAAGGCTTAGAGACTTTCTCTCCTCAGCTGTGATTCCTGCCAGCATGCAGTAAAAAATGTGGTAGTTTCTCTCCTCTGGGGCCTGAGGTTGTGGAGAAGAAATAAACTCTGACTGTTATGAATATTTTAAGGTGTTTAAAATGTGTGAACATAGAAAAACTTAGTCAGCCCCCTTAACAAGCCATCGAGTGCCTGTTTCCAATAAATAACAGCATGCTCATTTAACCTCCCAGAAAGATCAGAGAAAAATAAAGCAGTGCTCTGTGCTTTTATGGTTCAGAATATCCTAGATCTGCCCTCTTGAAAGATAAGTAGAGCTGGGTTTGTTAGGACAGAGCTACCTCACCTGATGGCAGACACGAGACTTCTCCAGGAGATACTGCTCCATTCGAGCACCTTCAATGACTCCGTTCTTGTTGAAAATGATCTCCAAATATTTCCCAAAGCGACTGGAGTTGTCATTGAGGATCGTTTTAGCATTTCCAAATGCTGTAAGGGACAGAGCAGGGATGTTTTAATCACTTACTCTTTGTGTGTGTTTAAAGAGGTTCAGTTTGACTGCATGTCTTGGTATAATGGCGCTACCTTCTAGAATTGGGTTCGACTCCAGGATCTGCTGTTCAATCTGCTGTTTACAGAGCTCACCACTGACTGCTGCAAAGTACTGCAGGATCAGCTTACTGCTCTCTGTTTTTCCTGCCCCTGTTTCCCCACTGTGACAGAACAAAGGAATCAATGTGGTCATAAAATAACACTGGACAACACTTACTTATTCTATGTAAGAAAACTTATGTGCAACAGTCGATAGGCCATCAGGACTTTTTTTCCATGAGTGATTTATTCTGACCTGATGATGCAGCACTGGCTTTTGCGATAGCGTAAAATGTTACTGTAGCATGTTTCAGCGATGGCGAAGATGTGCGGAGGGAGTTCCCCAAGCTTTTGACCGTGATACAACCTCACCTGGAAGACAACAGGATGCACACACGAAACACATCAATGTGATCTTTAATACACGGGAAATGGGAAATAATTTAATCTTGGTGCTTCTTTAATGAATTTTTAGTAACAATCTCACCTGCTCATTTGAATAAATTGGAAAATCCTGGTAAGGGTTTACCGCCACCAGCACAGAGCCGATGTAGGTCTACAAGCAGAAAAACGGCTTTAGGACATTTAAGACTGTAAGGCTGAAATAACTCTGATCTGACCTGCGTGGAGCTGGAGGCGTATTGGTTTCAAAAAAGTTCGATCAAACAAATCACAGCACCTTTCAATGATGAATGACAGCGTGTGTAAATGTTCCTTACATAGATGATGCCTTTTTTGTGTCGGAGCTGCAGGTTCCTGAGGAGGTCAGCCTCAGCCAGGTCACCCAGTTCGATCATGTCATCCACGCCCTCCGTTGATGAAGGGTGCATGATCCTGAGGGAGGCCTCCTGCTCCCTGGAGAGACTCTGCTCCTAGATAAGGTCAAAGTAGAACACAGAACTGTGATTTAAAGGTGTATCCCATGCTGATCTGTTTTAAGATACTTGATATGAACAACACATGCCAGTATCTTCATATTGCGCTACATCTAAGCCAGAGAAGAGTGTTTACCTTTCCCTCATCGCTCACCAGGTACCTCTGGCCAGATGTTGTTACTGTGACCCTCGCTCCGATGGGGACTCCCTTGTCGGAGTCCAACCAAACCCAATCTCCCTAAATACAGCACAGTAAATATGTTAATAAACCAACTTACATATATATGGTTTAATGTTTTTTCAGAGTGCATAACTCATAATGTTCATAGTATTTTTTTAATGAGTAACTTCAGGGAACTCTGTTGCTTCAACAAGGAAAATGTGAATGCTAACTTAAACAAATTTAAACTCATAATTTCTCAGACAGTATTGAGAGATTTTGCTTAGCCTACCCCTTTCAGCATCACCGATTCACAGCTTTTCTATGCCCTAAACAAACAAAATTTATATAAGTTGCAGTGTCAGTGGCAAAATGACATCTCCATCAAACTCTGGCTCATCTCACAAACAAAAAAAATGAAGATGTTTACCCAAAGATCCTTTTATCAGAGATCTTCATGAATTCCCACTCTTTCAGGCTGCTGTGGAGCTGCTGCTCGTCTCAACGCCTTGTTGAAGCCGTCTCAATGCGAGGAGGGTGGAAACACAACTGTCTTTACATCAGCATTCATTTTATGGCATTTTGACTTTGTACCGTATGCGCGAGAGAGGAAAACCTTAGGTGGAGGTGCGTTTTTGTTTTGTCATTGAGGGTGGCGCCTCTCTGACCACACTCATCCCACTTTTATGATGGAGAAATCTTCTGAGGTAGTCGGGCACGAACAAATCAATGCTAACCAAGTTGTTCAAATATCATTCAGTGCCAATGTAAAGTGATAATAGCATACTCATAAACAATGCTTTATAATAATAGCCTTATTGATTGACCAAGGTCGTACAACAAGTGTCATAATCAATTTATTTGCAGTATTTGGACCCTGGACATCAAAAGGATTACCACTGCAATATAAATTCATCGATTTGAATTGAGGGAGGACCAGATTTCAATCAGGCAATATTTAATCTAGTTCTATAACCTGCAAAATATCAATGTTAGTTATCTTCTGTGCCAGGTTAGAAGTTGTACTTTAAACTTTAAGTGAAACCTCCCTTTATGGCCGATGAGTTAATTGCACCACCATAAAATCAACATATTCAGTTGCCTGTGTGTGGGTTTAAAGTCAAGTCAGTGGTCCTCAGATGGCTGAGATGGGAGTAACTGCAGGTGATTCACTGGTGTCAGGGCGTTCAGCTATGATAAGGAACTCTCTACAGGGAAGTCTAAGAGAAAATAAACTGCTGTCAACACTTCAGCACTGCTGGAGCTGCTGTACTGCTCCAAATGCAGGTCAGTGAAACATTGCCTGTTGTAATTGAATGTATTTTCTTATTGCATGACTGTTTATGACGTTTGATATAGAGATTAGCATCCTGTTTCAACTCTGATCTTTGAAAGCATTCTTTATGAGATTGCATAACCAGAGGGGTTGTGATGTCTTCGGTTTGATAAGAGCAGTTGTTGGTTGTTTTTTTTAATTTCAAAGTGAAAATATGCAAAATTTGTAAGATAAAGAAACACTCTTTGTTTTACAAATGAAAAGTTGAATTTGAAACAGGACAAGTAAAAATCAACCCGGCTTGATTCAATCCTCTCAGATATTTTCCTGCAACAGCCTAAAATACAGTGAATGGACTCCCAGTTCTTTGTAATGACTTATATCAATTGCAATTTACTGCTAATATTAAAAATAATGACACTGGGGCATGAGTCACTTTTCTTCAAGAGATTCTTTAAATCCAATTTAAGGGAAAAAAAAAAAAAACCCTGACAGATTCAACAAGTTTTAACTCATAGGGTTTGGATTACACAGTATCTGCACTTGAAGTACAAATCTGTCTACCGCATTATCTTCAAAAGCAGTAATGATATGGTGGACTGCCTACAAACACACCCTGGTAATAAAGAAGACAGATCGAGTTCATTAGGGCTGTGTTGCCCTAGATGATCATTCACCTAGTTGTATTTAAATATAACTTGGGTTCTCCTCAAAAACTAACATCACAACATATAAATCAGTCATGTTTCAACTGGCATTTTAAAAGAAACACACCATGAGTCACTTTCCCAACGAGACACTTTCATGTATGTATTTATTTACCTGGAAAGACTCCTACATATTGCTCTGTGTGATGTTTTAGCAGAGTACAAGTTCACTTTCAATACTGACAAGAGGTAAAGTTACATGTCACTACATACCTTTGCAAAGTCTCATTTGATTTTTTTAACTTAATAATTCTCATATGTGAGATATTATTTTTTTCATTTCTAATCACAGAAACATCCTCCTAAGTCACTAGCTGTTTTCCACTAGCACTTCAGTTTCTGACTCAAAACACATTTACAGTTTATGTAACAAACTGTTAAATAAATACAAAGATTAAACCAACGGTGCAGGCATAGCAGCTACTCTGTATTAAGTTACCAATCAACTACAATCAGGATGAACAACAGCTAAAAAGAGGCACATTGACTCAGTTAAAGCGAAACAGGAGGCTAACAACCGCTTTAAAATGTGCAGCTGCGTGGTTTTATCTCCGTTGAACTAAATTAAGGCTGAAATTCACAGTTAATATTAACGAGGTCCATTAAGTAGTTGTGTTGCACAAATCAAGTCTGAGCATCAAAAAACACAAACAACAGATGGAAGCACTCCAGAGCACATGAGCCAACATAAAATACATTAAGATCTCAAGGCCACAAACCATTTTCAGCAGCAATTCACATTCAAGTCCTTCCCATGTTTTGTATTAAAAACAATGAGTTGATTAAAGTATTTAACTCGCCTGACTGGCACTTAAAATACAAATAATGTGCCTAATTTTAGACTACAACATTTTTGATCATTATGAGTCCCCTCTTATGAATTTAAATCAAATGAAAAGTCCTATGAGCTGTGCTACATCGCTTAGACATGAAGAACCTGAAGGGGCTCTTCAGTCACAACCCTGAAGAATCTGAAGGCTGCATGAAACACTATAAATACATACAACAATATAAAATGACGCATGTGGTAGCTACATTTTTTACTGTGGCTCCTTATAGCCTCCATTTGTTATAGTTATATTACAGCCAGCGTAGCTACAGAGCCAAATTATGTAATCTTCAGTAGTGTTGTTTTTTCTATTGCTTTACAAACACATACGGTTCTCAAGTAAAGATGCAATTTCAATTAAAACATGTCTTTAACCTGATCTGTGAGCTTCCTGCTTACCAGAGTAACACTGATCCTAAACTACAAGTCATTTCTCCCAATCAACACAAGTGTTTGTTTCCTCTTGGGCACATTTCTGTGTTTATTATTCATTCTCTTGGGGCCTCTTGAGCACTGCGCTGTATTTCGTGGCTGCACTGTCTGCTTTGAGCTGCACCTCCACTAACGTGAAGACTGAGATGACCTGTAAGTGGAAACAAAAGACAGACGATGTTTAAGGCAGTTCTTTTTTTCTGTTATGTTCTTTTTTGAGAGTTAATTAATTCGAGAGGAGTGCATAAAGGCCATGAAACCCGAGAGGATATTGTACTTAAATCATTAGTAGTTTGACATTACTGTGTCTCATAATTATCACATATTATCGTCAAGTCCCTGCAATGAAATAATCGCCCAGTGATGAGCTATAAAAGTAACAAATCCTGAAAGAAATCTTTCTACCTGCATTAACGAGTATTCTATTTTTTTTCCTTCTGCAGGTCAAGGGTTTAAAAAAAGAATTTTTAGTGTCTGTGCTTCTCACCTGCTCAACGGGAGGTTTCTCTAGGTCCTCTGGTGTCCAGACCAGAGTCAGCTCGGATTTCTTCCCCACTTTACGATGGTGGAATGAGTCCATGCCCGTGACAGACTGAAGGTGAAAGCAAATGGTTTCAAACCATTTCAGAAGAGACTACGACTGTGACGTTGGCTTACTGGACGGTTTAGTTTTGTGCCTCCAAAACATCAGTCTCTAATTGTCTCTTTTCTCTCTCCTGACTAAGCTTTCACACCATCTTACAGTCAAAAGAGTATCTCTAATTATGTCTACTGTATAATGAAAACAGCAAACAACATACTATAGACTTACACGGTTTTAAGAATCTAAAAGGCAACATATGAAAACACTGAGTAAAACTGTAGGTGGCAGCTGAGTGTGTCTTGGAGCTGACCTTGCAGTAGATGCGTTTCTGCACTCCATATCGGAGAACCAGCACATCAAAGGACTGATCGAGCACCCCCATCACCATGGCCTCGGAGTCCAGAGGGCCACATTCCTGCGGGGCGCAGACCAAAGACTTGAGTAGATGGACGATAAGGTTTTTATCTGACATTGAAGAACTCGATTAAACCTCGTCTTATTGTACATTCAAGGGATCTGGCTGAATTGTTGAGCATATTTTCTCATATTTAAAAGACAGCTAGTAAATGTCAGTACAACCACATTTCATAAGCATTTCATTTATCCAGATGTAGGTCAATTATTTGATGTAAATGTGCCCTTTTTTTTTTAAAACAATGGCCACAGTAACAAAGAGGAAAAAGTGCAAACCAAACCTGAACAAGAACACGTGTTTTGTGATTTTTCTCGCTTTGTTGACAGCATGTTGTGATACTGACACCCACCTTTACAAACACTCCAAAGAAGAGCTCAGAGCTGAGCTCCTGAACTCTCTTGGACAAAGTCTTCTTGTCATTACAGTGTGACGCCTGTTTCCGGACTTCTTCTGTTGACAGCCCCAAACTGGGCCCACAATCTGCATGCAAACATTCAAAGGACAGACACACATAAGAAAAATAAGGTGGGGAAAAACAAACAAAAAACAAAATTAGGCATATTGAATGGACACAAGAGCAGACAGAGGCAGGAACCGCAGAAACAATGCATCAACTCAATGTGAGATCTGAGGCTGCTTTGTTTTTTTTTCCACATTTTTCTTCATTATTAGCCTGACAACCACAGCTCTGTTCGAAACAAACAGGACATTCTGTTACTTGCTTAAATGTGTGTGCGTTTGTTTTTGTGTTTACAAAAGCATCTTTAGGAGAAAAGGCACGCACTCAGTGAGGAGGCCAGCAGCCGGTGGACGATGATGTCGGCGTAGCGTCTGATGGGCGACGTGAAGTGAGTGTAGAGAGGACCGTTGAGGGCGTAGTGTTTAAAGTGCTCTTCCTCCTAAAGATCACCAGTACAGAAATACATTGCCATCTAGGAGACAGCAATAAACCAGATTACATACAGAAATTAAAAGAAATATTCCTGCAACGGTTTCATATTTATAAAAAAAAGAAAACTTAAATTAAAACATTTCAGAGAAAAATGGACAGGCACTCTCCAGCAGTGGTTATTGAGCTCTAACCTGCATTGGTCTGGAGCACATGTGGGTGAGGACTTCCTTTCTGGCAGTGGAATACTCATCATCACCAAGAGTAGTATTGAGGCTCTTCTGCATGTTGGAAAAGCAAAAAAAGAAGTTTTTAATCATTTATACGTTCACTGTTTTGCTTTCACATATTTTTTTCCCCCAAAGAAATCAAATTATCCAAAAGCTTTATCAATCAATTATTGAGCACATAGGATAATCCTGTGAGGACATTACCGCATACAACACAAAATGATTCCTTTACAGCAGTAAAGTTCAAAGCTCCTGGTTGTCAGAGCCACCATTTCCTAGTGATCATGTACAAAAGCTGGCAAATATTAGGGCATCAACTAGACAAGAGATGTAAAACGTTTATATTCTAGGTTTGAATTTGTTCTCTTAAATCTGAACCTAATGCCTCGCTGATTAACAAAACATATTTTCTCCGTGTTCCTGAGGTATCAGAAACAGGGCTACTGACATGCAAAGCTCCTGCAGAGGAGAGATCGATGTCAATTCCCAACTGGTCACAGAGCTCCTGCAGCTCATCCACCATTTTGGCCTTTGGTGGAGGGTGGCGCCTGAGCAGGGCCAGCTCAGGGAATCTGCGGTAGATGTGGTGGGCTGTTGCAATATTAGCCAGTAACATGAACTCCTCCACCAACCTAGAGAACACAGTTATAAATGAGACTTGAATGGCCAAAGGGGGGGGGGGTGGGGGAACAGGAAGCAAGGAGGAGTGGTATTTAAGAACTTCAGAATGACTCAGAAATAGATTTCATGAGCTGTTATCCATCAAATAAATGTTTAGAAGAGAAACATAAGACATACAGACGCGGTAAAGAATCTGAGGAGGGCTTGATACTTACTTGTTACTGTCTCTGTACTGGTAAATATAGCAGCCCTGAGGCATCATGGTCTCTTTGTCCAGGGTGAAAGAAAGTTTCAACTAAAACAAAAGACACAAGACATGCACAGAAAAAAAAATAAATAAAGGTGAAAAACTGAATAATTTGTCTTAAAGTCTCACTCCAGACACATTTAAAGCACATGAAAACACTTTGATACAATTATTTGTTCTGCAAATCTGCAAATTATTTTCACAATTTTACAATTTATGAACTTATACTGGGAGTTCGGTCACGGGTTTTGGAGCATGACACTTTCTCCAAACTTTTCTGTCATGGCAGAAATACAAAAAGAAAAACAAAAGACGGATAAAAGAAAATCAAAAACCAGGCAACAAAGACTAACCTGGTCTAGCCTGAGGGCCCCTCCTGAGAAGCGCTGAGCTCGGAGATTCTTGGCGATGGCGTGCAGATTGAGCACAGCCTGATGGATCTCATCGATGGGGTGCTCGGGGTCCACAGGTGGCAGCTCTTCAGCAGAGAACATCTTCTCAGGGGCCTCGATCATGCTCTGAGCGTGGTCGTAACTTAGCTTCACGCAGGAGCAGATGACTGAGCGGCCGAACCACTCGTTGAGGATCTGAGGGGTGAGCAGAGGTGAAGTGGAACCAGTGAGATGAATCAGGAAACAGATAATAAAACACCCAGAGTCAGTGCCATCATGGCTATTAGCAAGAACATCTGGAGACAGTTTCGGCTTAATCAATCAGCAAACAGACCCTCTAGTCCTCGACTCTGACAGCTCTGTCACTCTGAAATGCTCATACCTTCCCCTCAGGCGTGATTTTCCAAATGACAGAGAAAGTGAGTCTGTCGGTGAGAGGATTCAGACTGCACAGCTCCTCGCACAGCAGCCGAGGCAACATGGGGATCACCTAGAAAGAGACAAAACACACGAACACACTGAAATTTGAACCTGCTGTTTTTAAAGCATTATTCCCTATGCTGCTTTTATGGCTTTATTCTCTCCTATTTCATATTATGTATTTAGGCTTTATTTATTTTGTTTAAAAAAAAAATCATGCCTTTTATTAAATTATTGTTGACTTTAACACTCAATTACACTTTTTAGCACAAAACTGGTCTTTTGAACTGCTGCTGTTTCTTGGTATGCTTGTTTATTTTCTACTGTACGTGTGTTATTTACAGAGACAGTACGAATGACTAAACTTGAAATTTGAAATGAAAACTTGAAAATAAAAAGGGTATGTTTATCCAGCTACAACGGACAAATCAACAGTCACATTGTACAGCATCGAATGATTACAGACTGCTGACAGGTTTATGTGAACAAAAGCTGGTTAGATTAACCAGTGGTTTCAAGTATGATACATGTGAAGTAGCTTATTATTAAAATGGAACACTCACTTTCTGAACCATATACACACTAGTTGCTCTTTGGCTGGCGATGGCATCCAAAGCGTTGCCCTCCTCCACAAAATAAGACACGTCAGCGATGTGGACTCCCACCTCAAAGTTACCTGTGTTAAAAGGACAATCTATGACCTCCCATTCTTCACTGAAAACAGCATCTTTATATGTAATTCAAACTGATCCAAATCATCATCAGTGAGCTTTAAAGTTGAGGCAATTTACCATCTGGGAGTTGTTTGCAAGACAGAGCATCGTCCAGGTCTCTGGCGGTAGAAGGGTCGATTGTGAAGATACACTCCTTCCTACACATAATAAAAACAGAACTTGATTAGGACCAAAATTAAGACTTAATACAGCACAACTACTTGCTGCCATTGAATGACAAAGTTTGAACCCTAATTTAATGAAAAGTAAATTGTTTCCTCTCTCAAAGAACATATTTATAAAAACGCAAAATGAGTGTAGTGCTACATCAACATGTCTGGGCCCCTCAGTCCTACCTCAGGTCTCTCCTCTTCCTCATCTCCTCAGGCGGGATGGTCCAGGGCAGGTTCTTGGGTAGGCAGTCTAACACCTCATCTGAGAACTCGGAAAAATCTACATCGTACTCCATCAGGATGCCCTCTGTCTCCGGCTCGATTTCTCCAGCCTGACCCAGAGTCTTAGCGAGCCGACTGCAGGAAATGCAAAGAGAAAGTCACGTTGGCTGTCACACCTCGAAAGTGGTTTCATGCATTGAGCTCTGATCATAACACCAACCCTTCTGCAAAGTTGCTGTCTGCCGCCCAGTTGGTGATGCGACATATGAACAAGGTGCTGGTGTAGTCCCCTGGGCGGGAGCTGAAGTCTTCGGGACAGTCAGCAAGAGGAACGTTGATCCGTGGCACGCGGTGGTCCACAGGGGAGAACATGGCAAACGGCTTATCTGGTAGGAATTTCAGGAAGCCTGTGGCAGCTCTTGAATGTTTCCTCTCAACAATGTAGATCACCTGACAGACAAATGATAAGAGAGGGAGAGCGATGATTTTGAAATTTAAGGCCTGAGTGTTTTTTTTAAATCCTACGCTCAAGATAACAAGCTGCACTAGAACAAGTGAACGAGAACTTTTGTGATCTTAGAATACCGAATGCTCACAGTATTTCCTTCTAGCTTATTTAACTGTCAAAGTCTTTCCATGACAAGAAATGCATGACTTTTATTGTGAAGTAGACCAATAAATCACTGAGGGGTTAGGACTTAAAACACACCTTGCGAAAAGTTGTGACTTTTAGACGGAAGGACTTTGATCTCTCAAAATGTCAGAGAACTTTTGTCATGCCCCTACTGTTTTGTTTTTTTTTTTTATGTTGAGCGGTAAAAA
>JAQFJA010000004.1:5584138-5597060 GCA_029874485.1 Naso brachycentron
GACAAAGGTTTTTAATAGTTTGTGTTACCTGGAGTGTTGAGACACTTCTGTTGATCTCCACATAGATCAGTTATTTCAAGGCATTCATCTCTGTCCTGTAATAATAAAAACATGACACTTAAAAAAATCAAGAATAGCTTAAGAATAGACAAACTGTGTCCAACACATTTGAGACAGTGAGAACTTCATGAGGCAGTTGATCTCTGCTTGCACGTCTGTTTTAACACTAAAGGACTTCACACATTTCTTTTTTATTCAGTGTGATGTTATCACCACCAGTATCTTGTGATGTCTGCTGCTACGACAGTTGTGCTATAATGCTGTTATTACATATCAATACATTCTCATGTGAGTGGATTTTATTTTTATTTTATCTTGTTCAAGTAAGCTTTACCCATGTCCCAATTTAATCTTTAATTGAGTAATAATATTTAAGTTGTTTTTTCATACTGGATTTCCCCTTTACTCCCGTAAGTAACCTTTGTATGTCTGAAAAAATATTAAATATTTATATTTATTTGATTTGGCACAAGAACCCAGATTAAATCATATAAACATAATATAACATTAACATAAAATAACATAACATTAAAACAAAGAGGTGTCTCTGTTGAAACAGTCAGTGTCACACTCTGCAGTTTGACAGCAACACAAACTGTTGAACCTCCAAAATGAGGACAGAGATGTTTAAACTTCTTTCTAATACAGTTTAACAGAAACTGAACCTTAGAACCATGACAGGAGGATTTAAAAGTAGGACTGTTATTTTAGACGACATTGTAGACAGCTGTACCTAATAAACTATACACTGAGTATTTATGCAGTCTTTTTAACCCTTAATGTACAGTATATTACATATAAGCAGTGTCACAGTAAATATAAACATAGTTTTTTGACAAAAAGCCTCCATAACTTTTGGAACCACTTATTCTATTTACATTATAGTTACATTTTAACATTTATCCATATTCTGTATTTTGACTGAATGTTTCATCACTAGAAATGCATAAATATATTTGATATTTCTAATCATGTTTCTCTCATCAAAACCATTAAATGGCTCCTAAGTTATATGCTGCATTACCTTAAGTGACCCACATATTTTAAGGTCCTTGAAACTCACACAGGTGTTTTGAGTTATGCTGATTGATTAGACCTCGTTTGGGAGAGGCTGGCTTGTGTACAGCAGCTTTGAACAACATGACAAAGCAAATTGCTTTACGTTAGAATAAATTCATGCAGGGTTTAAAAAAAAACACAAGGCACTTAAATACGATTCAAAAAGAGTTAAAATAAAATAGAGCATAAAAATAACTTAGAACAGTTAAAAACACAACAAATGGGAGAGTACGAATTACGTTGTAGTTATGATGCAGTGCGAGATGTGAATAGTTTTCATTTTATTCAAAAAAAATCAAGCACTTGCGTGAAGAAAAGTTTCAAGCCTGAAAAATAAATGAACTGAGAATTGGAGTGAATCTCAAAAGGCCAGCAGGAAGTTTCCTAATGTCACCAAACTCCCTGAAGTAGATCACAAAGGTGAAATATGAATATATTGCCACCTTACAGGTGCAACAAAACTAATAGCAAATTAAAGGAGATGTTACTCATTCTGATCTGTAAATAACCCCTTAAATCACTTGTCTAATACTGCAGTTACATCTGTGTGAGGCTTTCCCATAAACATTTAGGGCTGTGAGAAATGAGAAGAGGAAAGTATATGATGGTCATCATTAGCTGCAGCTTTACCACAGATGTGCAACATTGTTAGAAAAGGAAACCTCGCTAAACAGTAAAGTCTACTTCCTGATTTCACAGGAACTTCAACTAATATGTGCAGGGGCTGTGCATGCAGCGTCACAGGTACAAGTGGTTACTTATAGACTAACCCATGAGCTTTTTCTGAGCCACAGCGTGTGAAAGAGACAGCAAAGGTAAGAACTCTGACAAATTTTACAAGATAATGAATGTCTATTTAAAGCAGACTATGAGGGATAGATGTGTATTGTGGCAACTGTATTGTAAGTAAATTGCGAATATGCTAATGTCACATCTGAAACAATTGTGCAGAAACTATAAATATTCCTCCCTTCTGTTTTTCTCTTGAAGAGTTAAATAGTTGAGCAGGCACATCAGCTTGGCGTAGGACAAACACATGCCCTCTGAGAGCAGCCAATGGACACTTGTGCAACTAATTAGAAAATAGTAAGAAGCTCTCAACCGCAAGAAAAGAGAAAACATGCTGGTTTACTGTCAGCAGGCAACGCTTTCTGAGTCCCTTCATGCATATAAGTCTCAATAAATCGCTTTCTGTACCCAGGCTTTGGCTCTGGCAGCCTCTGCCTGTCGCTCTCCTGATGGCTCCTCGTTCTGTTGATGTTAGAGACCACAGAGAGAGACAGCAGCAACAATCTGACATGCCTGATGAGTGTGTGGAATTCCTAAACGTATGTGGTTTTGTAATGCATGCCTAAATGAGGACATGCAGACATACAATATCACTGAAAAGTCCCAGTAAATAATATTACAAATAGACCCACACCCACCTGTGTTTTTTATATTAGTTATAAGTTACAGAAACAGAAGTTGGATTGACTTTCGGATAGGTGAGGCAGAAGTCCTGAGGGGCCACAAAGGTCAAGTTCACTTTCTTAATCCAAAAATTTCACTTTCATATGGAAACAATACTTAGTTCGCTACCATCCTCTCCACTCTTCCCCTTTAGCCTCATTACAGTTTAATGGATGCTCTGTTTACTGTTCAGCATAAACACAGAATGAGACTGGACGGCACAGGCAAGACTGTATACTGCATGTCTCTCTGTTTGTGCATATGCACATTAGTCTGCATGTGTGTGTATACATATATATAGTATACAGTATATGTGCATGAGGAAGAACAAGCAGTACAGAGAGCAGTAAAGAGCAGGACAGCCTGTAAATTTAGAAACGCCTCAAACACCACATACGAGTTTCTGTATACAGGACAGAAAATGCCCTTTTATTCCTCAAGCTGCAGCTTTAAAATATCAGAGTAAAGTTAAACAAAGCCAAACAAATGTCTACTGTGCTTGTCACATATTTAGACGCAAACCGACTTTCACTTCAGAGAATTTATTCACCCTTTTCTGAGATTTAACAATATATCACAATGTGTTCCACCTCTGGGTAAGAAGGAGCGTAAAGAAAAAGGTGAAAGCTGCCTCAGTTAAAGTATTTTCTTAGTGCCAGGAATAATTTAAAAAAGGATGAAAAACAAATGACCAATAATTTATATGAATGACATTAATACTTGTATTGAAAGGTGTCATCACTCGATGCTACAGAGTCATCACCTGACACTACAGTTGCCCTCAGCTCTGCAGAGCATTTTTAGCATCCTTCACCTCATTGTTTTGATTCTGCAGTAGTGATGGGCTAAAACAAACGAACAAATCTTTATGAACGAATATTTTTAGTGTCCGATTTGAACAAACATTTTTAGTGTCCGATATGTAAGTGTCCGATATGAATACATTTTACCAAATGTAGCATTTTGCTTTTGTGGTGGAAATGCTTTGAAAATGATTCAAAATTGCGCTCTTCTTTCTGCTGCTCATGTTGTTGTTGAATAAGCGATACCGAAGACGTCACGGACCGAAAAATTTAGTCGGAGGGGTCGAGACATAAAGTGAAACTTAAAGTGAATGAGATTGAACAAAAACTCTAAAGGTTCAAAACATTTACATGTACCAACTGGAAAGGATCGGCACTGTAAAAAGAATCGGACCACCCATCACTATTCTAAAGTCTGCATTCTGTCATACTCTGCCTACATGTAGGCCAACATGTGAACTTGTCAATGTAACATGGAAAGCTGTGTGTGCTATATTCTTGGTGTTAAAATGCTCAAGGTGTGCGAACACTCTTGCTAGGCAACATTAGCAAGTAACATTATCAGTGTTAATAGCAGCATCTTGAAGCTAGCTAGCCAATAGTTAGCTAGCAAGCTAGTAAGCAAGCAGGTAACGTAATGCAGGAAATGCGAAGGCATAATGACAGAGGGGAAAGATGAAGCTGTTTGAAATATCCGCATCACACAGACAAAGTCTAAAATTACTAAGAAAAATTCTTTACTCGTAAAAATACTCTCCAGCATCCACTGAGAACTTTAATGACCTCCACCATTTCTGAAAATGTCATCAGTATGTTCAAACTCAAAAACTTTGAGCTTTCAAAAAGCCCAGTCCTCAAGTTGAGAATACCGCCAGAAGAGGGTGTTCATTTGGACCTTTCTTGTGAGCAAGGTAAATCACGATCCAATGTAAAGGCACCATTGATTCGTGTGTAGGCCTACAACTTTCATAACGTCTTTTGCCGCAGCAGGCAGCAATTTTCAGAGAAAAAGCTTTAAAACCACAGTACTGTACCTGGTCAGCACAGTTAGCAAACAGTTGAGCATTCATCTGTCAAGTGTTCAAGTGTCAAAAATTTGCCTTACAAGGTGGCAGAGACCAAGACAAAGCTAGAAGGAGAGAAAACATTGGAC
The DNA here is from genome assembly GCA_029874485.1 of Naso brachycentron. Classification (NCBI taxonomy): domain Eukaryota; kingdom Metazoa; phylum Chordata; class Actinopteri; order Acanthuriformes; family Acanthuridae; genus Naso; species Naso brachycentron. The sequence continues at coordinate 5,588,666 of JAQFJA010000004.1, forward strand.
TTCCACATGCCAGCTGGCCGGAAACTCAACTTCAAATGAATGCTGGATGTTTAAACTAACACCGTTTTGCTCACAAGTTAAAATGGTTATGTTTATAGCTTGTTTCCGCTTCCTCCAAGTGGTCAAAAATCGGTTAATGCAGATTTAACAAGAAAACAGGAAATGGAGTTGGCTTCACAGTTTGAAACACACAAACAACTGTTTGCCTAAATGTGGATTTATTGTTTTTAAGGGCACAGGGGGTTGGAGCGTTTCCCATCATCCATCGTGCAGAGGGCAAACTGAACACTTAGATATGTGAGGTGGAATGTGGTTAATGAAGGATGGAATTCAGCTTTCTAACACAACAAAAACCATTTAATGACATAAAGAAAAAATAAAAGCAAAGCATAAATAATACAAACTATATGATAACACTATATATAATCAGCATTAGAGATAATTTGTTCAGGCTATATGAAATTATATGCAAAAAAAAAATGTACAAATAGGATGTGTAAAGAAAATCTGCAAACAAATATCAGATTAGGATAAATGTCAGAAATGACCCTATAAAAACTACATCACCTAAAACGAAAAGCAGGCGGCTTGCTGTGTAGATTTTGTGAGTTTGACAGCTGTTCATGTGAGCTTCAAGGTATTTTTCTTACTGTACGTTTGCACCATGTCCACCTTGTTCACTTTACATTACATGAAGTGATGTTATGCAGACACGAAGCAGGTTACAATCAGGAAAACTGGCTATATCAGAATTTTACCACCAACACCGTCTCTGCCTTTTGTCGTTTTCTGGCTCTATGTGATGTTTCTAGTTTCCATGCACGCTGCTGTGGCTTTACAGTATCTATTGTTGATGACAACCGCACATTGCAGCAGTCTCAGACTTGGCAAGACACAGGCAGCTCATTCCTTAGTTTGCTCCATATGTGAGTTGTATTTTTGACCCTAAAGCTGGCAAGGTGCCGCCTCCATATGGACAAACTCAGACGCTGAGAGCTAGAGTGTTGTCCGATTAAAATCTTTGATCTGAAAGGAAACTTAGAAAAAATAATAAATTACAGTTAATGCAAAGAATGTAATGCAGTTTGGCTCAAGCTATTAACCGTAATTCACAAGTTACATTGGAAGTATGATCAAAACCCCTTCAGGAGACTTTTCAATTTTTGCTGAGTATATAGGTCTGAGTTAATGTAAAAGTTAGCAGCCTTTGAGATATTTTTTATAGAAACCTTCACACTGCTTGTCATCACCCACATTTGTGTCTTTCAGAAAAATGAAACAAAAGATCACTGGTAAATCTGTTTTACGTTGCTGTTTGTGTGAAATTATTTCTGAATTGTGTGCACTGTGAAGAGAGCTGGACCCAAATCATGAAGAGAGGTTTAAATAAAAGTGTAGTGAGCTAAGCTTTCCTCACCTGTGAGAGAGTTGAGTTAACTTAGCCCTCTTATTCTCCAACCGCCACCTCACTCCACAGTTTATTGAAAATGATGTCCGTTTGTTTGCTGGAGGATGATAAAAGCAACTTGTGTGACTTCACCTCCAGAGCAACATGGAAACCATATTAACCTGCCACGCATGCTGCTTTGTCATTTGTATCATCATAGCAACGATGATGCTCCTGACTTTGAACATATTGAGAAAAGGAGATCACATTTCTGTTTTTCTCTCTTGAGTGGTCAAGCACTCTTTGTATGTTGTTTGTCTGTTTTTACAGCGATGACAAACAAATTCAAACTGTGTACATGTGCATGCATGTGTCAAAGAGTGTTTGTGTCTTCATACCACAAAAATGTCGGGTGGAGGCTTCATTGTGGACCTTCGAAAGAGTTTATTTCTCAACTTTTCCACCACCTGTATGTCAAAATAGTCAAGACCTGGTGGGCAGTGGAAACTGAAATCAAAGTGAAGTGATATTTTTTTGGTTGATGATCTCATATCATCTGCTCTCTCTGTACAGCTGCTAAAATCTCAAATGTTTTGTTCTATATTCTCAGATGGACGACATAGATACCATGTTCAGTCACCTGCTTGGAGAGATGGATCATCTCTCTCAGGTGAGTTGCATAGCAGGGCTATGAGCTAAATGCTAACATCAACATACTAACATGCTGGCAATGACAATGCTAGCATGTCAGTGATTAGCAGGTTTCATTTTCACCATTGTTTAGCCTGTTAGCATGCTATCATATGCTTATAAGTAGTACACATAAAGTAGTGAGTTACTTGATCATTGACAAAAGTATTGGGTAGCTTCAAATTTTGTCCTGCTGATGGCGCTATGAAAAGTAAAGGGATCACCAAAGTAGACTAATTTCAATGTATCCTAATGATGACATGAATGTGTTTTGGAACTTTTATGGCTGTTATTCTTTAAGAACCTTAAACTGTTGACCTTCTTTGGGCACTAGAGGAAAGGGCAAGGGATCACCAAAGACTGTAGGATCCATCCTCAGAGAACAATGAATGGTTGCATTAGACTGAACATAGACTGAATGGGAACCAATCCGATTGAGTTTGAGATCTTTCAGTCTGCAATAAAATAGCGGATCAATATACTGCCCATGCTGTCCTTAGTTCCACGCTGGCATCATGGCTAAAAATATACTGAACATGTCCCATATTATCAAATATCTTTGGTTACATTCTTTCTCAAAACATGACCAGATGAGCTGAGCCTCACACTCTTCGCTGAATTTTTCCATCAATGCTTTTGAAGTAGGACCAAGTTACAAGAAGTGATTCAGACAAATGACTTGATGTTTACCTCAATACTCTGGACATTATCTAATAATCTAACACGTGGCAGTCGTTGCCATCAGACAGAGAAACGTAAGACGACGCTGACGTCTAAAGTCATTGCGTCTGGATTGGACCGTGGGCGATCGCCACAGATTCCCTTAAGCACACATAAGCTGCTTATCATATAACTGCAGCGCGCCAAGAAAAACATTACACACTTCTAACTGATGCAACCTCTCAGCCTGAGGCCCAATTCATGATTGCCCATTTGAAATTTCTCCATGGAAGCTTAATGAGTGCAGCCCTGAGAAGTGGATCAATGGTAAACATTACGTCAGACATACCAGAAAACGGCTCTATATGTTACTCTGGCATGTAAAGCCATCGCTGTGATAAACACCACTCCCAAGACCATTACAAGAGTTAGTAAGAAAACATTTTGATTAAAGCAATGAGTCCGAGAAAGTTTTTAAAGCAGGACCACTTATTGCCCTGATTGGGTCCATTCTGTGCCTTGGAGCCAGACAGCAAACGGAAGTGTTTTGGGGTTTTTTTTTCCCCCCTGACTTATAGATATGAGAGGTGTTAGTTAAGCAGCAGCTCCAGCATGACGAAATGTGTTTTCAGACTCGGTCATCAGGGCTGGCAGGCGTCATTCTGTGTACACAATGGCAGTCTGTACAACTTGTTTATAGAATATGATTCAATCTGTGGAGACTTACGTTAATGGTTAAAATAATACAGTTATCAGTCATTTTCTTTGTGATATTCAAATTCTGTAATTAGGACACAGATCCACCGGTCTGGATGTAAACAGCATGTTCCACAAAGGAAGAGAGACTGTAACATAACAGGTTTACAAATAAGTTTTTCCTAACGAACTGACAAATGATTTATTGTCTTTGCATCGAAGAAGCTGAGCGCAATGTGTTCTTGATTATCGTTACAGCTTGATGAATGAGTGAATTGTTATTCACTGATGCATTACAGGCTCATGTAGCATAATTAAACAGTCCAGAGCAGGTCAAGGATGCATAGAAATGCCTGACTTTGATTTCTGGGGCTGCACTTAGTCAGGTTTTAATTATGAAACTACAAACTTAAGCTTCTTTTAATAGCATGAAATCTGTTCAAATGAATTCCAAGACATTACATGAAATCTTACTTAATTTTCCACAATATACAGCTGTGATTTATGGGTATGTATGAGACATTAGGACCCCTGTGGTGTGACATGATGTGTATTCACATCGAATTACTGTGTGGCAGAGTTTAATGTCTGCGGCGGACACAACAGATATGGATCCTCCTCCCTCACAGAGCGAGACTTTCTCCATTGGCTTCACAGACCTAAATGGTAAGTGCTCATTAGATGGTGATGCTCTCACAAGAGGCAAGAAGGGTAGATAAAGCTTGCTTTACCAAATGTTCCAGCATTGTTACACGACAAGAGTCACACTGCCCTAAGAGTGAGTGTGAAGTAAAAGGATGCAAGTGTGGGAGACATGCGGCAGCTTTGTAGAAGATAAGATTTCTGTAGGGAGCGTTGGGAAAAAACTGTTTTTTCTTATGCCAGGTCATGCCAACCTCTGGGAAGCAGGTAAAGAGAATCAGTTTGGCAAATAAGGGATAAGTGAATTTCTGTACTGAAAAAGCACCAAATTCTTTGGCATGATAAGGATTATTATTTTTTAGGGCTTGAGAAAAATAAATAATTAAATCAAATTAGTGAAAATTCAGGTCAACCAACTTAGCTACTCCCTTGCTTCAACAAAAGTGAGCCAGCTAAAGAATTATTATCTTTATAATTCAATTTAAAGTAACAAATTTGTGTTTAAGAAAAAGTTTAATATGAAGGTTAACACACTTATTCGCTTTTTTGCAGACTGATTAAAAAACACTATAAACTTCTCTAAATTATATAATTTACAGTGAAATTTAACAGACATGTTGGCCTTGTCAAATGAGAAATTAAATTTGGAAATTGTCCCTTTTTCTCACATAGGAGGCATGTTTTTTTTAAAAAGTCTTATTGTCCTTTAAGCTTTAATAAGAGCTCCTATGAACCACAGACTGATGTGTTTATGAGCGGCTTCACTACAGCAGCTGGCAAATAAATGCTTTGCTGACTGGCACTTCAGCAAGGATGAGGGAACAGCAAATGCAGCTGTTAATTTTTGCCAAATTGGGTTTGTCCTGCCAGTCCAGGGGTTGAACCTATGACCTTGCAAGGTCACCTGTCTGACCTTAAGGCGACATCTGTGGCTTTATCTCCTCACAGAGTCTCTTAATGAAATGGAGGATAATGACCTGGATGCGCTGGTGGCTGATCTCAGATCTAATGCAAGCAAAAATACCAGCAGCGGTTTAGAAAAACAAGCGGCAACATCAGCCATGACTCAGGAGGCTCAGTCATCAGATGCCCCCCCCCCACCATCAAACACTGCCGAATCCTCGCTGCAGATGGTAATCTAGAATCGCTGATTATAAAAACTAAGTTGCAATTTCATGACAAAATGTTTGCTATTCATATTTTGTGCTTCCAGCTCAAACTCCAGACAAAGGCAGACAAAATCAAATTGGCTTTGGAGAAGCTGAAAGAAGCCAAAGTGAGAAAGGTAAATAATCTGATGGTTTTGTGTGTATTTTCTCAAAATGCAGCCACACAGTTAAAGTAACTGAGCTCGTGGCCTCTCCCAGTTGATAGTTAAGGTGCTGATGAGTGACGGCAGCTCCAAGATACTGATGGTGGATGAGAGACAGATGGTCCGAGAGGTTTTAGACAAGCTGTTTGAGAAGACGCACTGTGACTGCAGCATCGCCTGGAGCCTGTGTGAGACCAACCCTGAGCTGCAGATTGGTGAGATGAACACATTCGAGACACATTTGCATACCTGTTTCAGGACTGCAGGTGGAATCACACTTTTAGAGGCTAGTCTCCTATTTTTCAGAGAGGGGCTTTGAGGACCACGAGTATTTTGTGGACCTGCTGTCTGCATGGCCACGCCACAGCGAAAACAAAATCTCCTTTGAGTTGAAACCTCAGAAGTATGTGATGTTCACAGACCCTCAGGTGAATATGAGGGAAAAAATGTGCTTGCATTTTCTTCTCGCCAAAGTTTGAGGACATATTGCAACACTTAGTCACTAATTGAACTATTCTTTTATCACGCTGTAGCTATTTTACATGTGGAAAAAGAATAAAGGAGGTTCGAGTGGGATTAACAAGCAAGCCAAGCAACTCTTACTCAAGGTCAGTCACTGTACCACGCTCACACCTACACGTATCACTGGAACAATGTCTCAAGCTGTTGTGTCTCATTGCACAAACTAAAAATTGTTCCAACATGTAAAACCTTTTTAACATCCTGCACACATACATGGTCGTAAACTTATTCTAACTTGTGGCTTTCTGGTCCTGAGTGTCCAGTTCAACAATGTTTTCTACCACATCTAAACCCAGTCAAAGCTCCCACTGCTGGCCAATGCACAGATTAGCTGGTCATAATATAAAATTCCACTTGCATCAATTCTTAGTTCAAAAAGCTCAAATCAACCTTCAGCCCTTATTTTAATGCTACCGCTCCACTTGTGCAGTGAGGGGAGAAGCAAAATATTTTTCTCATATTATCTTCAATCTTATTTAAAATACAGTAAATATAGCACTCAACCCTGCCATGATAAATCAACCTGAAGAAACACCAGATACTGTAACTGTGAATGTGACCTAGAAATCTTTATTAACAAAGGTGATATTGTATTATCCCAGACAGACACTATTAGGTATAATTTGCATTCCTGGACATATTTCATTCAGGGTCTGGGATGCACCCTCACAGCATTTTATGTCCTGAGATTAACAATAAATCAGGAAAACCTCACCTCTAATTATTTTATACCCTCTACTGCCTTTGATAAAGTTGATTGTTCCATCCTCCTGGACCCCCTTGAGGATGGATAACACAAAACAGTCTCTGTTTTGGATTGATAATGAGTCCTTTTCCTCTTTTAACATCTCTTGTGGAGTTCTGCAGGGCTCCATTTTAGGCCCTATTTTACTTTGCTGTCTCTGGGGTCTTTTTTTTTTCTTTTTTCTTTTTTCGGCTTGTTTTGTTTGTTTGTTTGTTTTGTTGTGTTACAAAATATAAATTGTTACGCAGACAATACCTAACTAAACTCCTAAACTGTTGAATAGTTAGCCACTAATTTTTAGATAATACACTCACATTCACTTAGTTGTTTGTTTTTATTTCATTTTAACTGTTTACCTAATAATCTCATCACTCTGCAAAGCACTTAAGTATTTATATTTTATTTATAAACTGAGCTGATTTTAAAAAACTACACACATCCTCTTTTCCCCTCATCTTGTGGTCTTTCTGTTTTGTTTTGTTTTTTGCTTGTTTGTTTGTTTTTTTTAATATAATCTTTAACCCTGCAGGAGCATTTTGGGGGGTCTGCTCTCATTGTTCCTGATCTTGAGGGCACGCTGTACCTAAAGGAAGATGGGAAAAAAGTTTGGAAACCTCGCTACTTCGTGCTCAGGGCCTCCGGCATTTACTGTGTACCCAAAGGAAAGACAAAGGTTTGGCAGATCATTTGTTTTGAACAGTGAAAACATTCTACAGTATTTTTCATTTAATGTGCATACGTGTCTGTGTTACTGTTGACATCGTTGTGTTGCTGCTGACATCGTCGTGTTGCTGCTTTAGAGACAACAGGTGGGTGAGAGATTACATTAAGCAGCCCTGTGTGGGTGAAACCACCTCCCACACACTCGTGTGGAGAAAATTCTAGTGGGCTGTTTTCATGACAGTGAAACTGGTAAATACTCAGTTACTCAGCTAAAGAAAAAAGATAACCCATTTAATTTGATCTTACTTAACTGTCCTCATTGCTAAAAGTAGCTGTAATCTGCTTAAACTTAGACAGTGAATTTTAACAGCCTACATACAACATTTGCAATGTTGACCAATGGTGTCAAGATTTTCCAACACTCCACTTCACAAGAAAACAAAAACAAAAACGGATGAGACAAGTACCAGAGAGACAATTTTTTCCCCCTGTGTGATGTCTCTGATGTTTTGCATCTGTGCACTGAAGCAAAGCAGAGGCTAAAAGCAAGAGGAAGAGCCCGAGATAATGAAAATGGACAGAGTGAATTGAGGCCACGCCACTGTTAAAGAGAAACATGTCCTTCTGTCACTGAGATAGAGCAGAAAAACACAGCTCGTGCAGGCTAACTCCAAAGAAATCATCCAAGAGTGAGGAAGAGATGTGCGACAAGCTGTGCAGGGCAGATGTGCAAACTGCAGAGATGAGAGAACTGCAGGAATCATGTAAGAGCAAAGAGATATGGATGAAGTAGAGAAAGATCTGGAAATGAGAGCTCATTAGGAAAGAGAAGTGGACAGAATCAGACAGACAAAGCGTAACTGACGTCTTACAGCAGTATGAAGATGACCTATTTGTAACCAAAGTATAACAAATATTTAATAGACTCAGAGCTGCTGTCATATTTGAAGACGAGAGAATTAAGGAGCCATGACGATTAAGCAGACAGAGTTAAAGAAAAGTTCAGAGAAGGAAGCTTTACTTTATTGTTTTCAGAGGACAAAAGCATCTTTGTTCGCATGGTTTAACTTGTGAACAT
>JAQFJA010000004.1:5598795-5609404 GCA_029874485.1 Naso brachycentron
AGGACAAACTTCTAATCAATGTGACCTCGCTGTGAAACTGGACTGGATTGGCGACAATTTTTAACTTTAAAAATGACAAAAACTAATGTCATCTGGTGATTCTATAAGTTTTATACACAAACATATATTAATGTGATTCCACTGTCACCCAACAGCTCTATTGTTCACAACATGTGATAACTTGCAGGATACCTGGGACTTACACTCATATAAATGTATCACATGAGCACCTACCGTAAATCTGTTTAAACCTGAATTAAGCGATGAACATGTTCCACATCAGAACATTTCTTCCTATCTTTCCTTTTCCCTGTCCGATAGTCTTCTAGTGATCTCGTCTGCTTTGTCCAATTTGAAAAAGTCAACATCCACACCGCCAACAACTACAAACAGAAATACAGAGCTCCCACCAACTTCTGCTTCATCCTGAAGGTAAGCACAAATGTGTTCCCCAAAGGTTTAATGAGGTAGCGGCATTGCAAAGTACATTTACTGTATGTGATGAACCTGCTGAGTGGATGCTGCTTGTTGCTTTGATGGATTTTTGAACCACTTCAAAGTTTTTTTTCTGCTTTTTTCATCTTGATTAGCAGAAAAGGTTGTGATTGTAGACGCAGGAGTTACTGAAACAAGATGCTTCCTTATGACAAACAGTCTCACAACGACATCTTAAGAAAGGTTTCAGTTCATGTGTGAGTTTAAATAAAGCTACTGTACTCACTCCAGCAGCATCTGTAGTCTATCGACACTACATATAGCAAACCACGCATGATGGTTAACACAGAGGTCGCACCTTTTTGGTGGCATCTTTTCAACCAACAATTTAGGCCAGAGATCAGTCTGAACAAAGAGTGAAACAAAAAATAGTAACCAGCACCACTAAATGACAGTAAATCCACTTACTACATTTTACTTTCTTTACTGCACAAGGGTTTGGTTGCATCAAACATGGATATAAACTGAGAAGGGGGGCTGAAACTGATGGCAGAGCTGCACTCTTACATGCAACACATCAGTTGTCAGTTTGTAATGTAGGAACTGACAGCTAAGGTCATGTTGTGAGGAATTGAGAAGAATGAAGAAAAAACAAACCTAAACTTGTTAAACTCATCTGTGAATGTAATGTGTATTTCTGACAGCCTGTCAGTCAGACATATAAGAGCTTCTCAGCCATGAGAACCTGGACAAAATAAGTACTTATAGTATTATATTTGCAGTAACTGTGCTGTTTTTATCTAATAAATCAATGAAAGCCATCCTGAGGATTTTTGACTTTTGACTATTGATTTTCAGTTGATCAAGAGACAGCCACACTGTCAGCGAAAGATGAATTTTTGTTCCTATTTTGAAGTTACATTGTTAGTCATGCATCAAGGTCCTCGGTGCAGTGACAGTTTGGTCTGGGCTGCCCTCTGTTGGTTCTTGTGTGTACTACAGATATTCATAAAAAAATCAGTAATATCATAGTGATGTTATCAGGGTTAACTCAACTTTAATGTTGCAATAGAAAGTCTGATTTAAAAACTGAGCCTGTATAGTATAACCAAGCCATTTATCAGTGAGGCAGGGTCTACCATAAGACACTACTGAGTGGCATTATGGGAAGTGTGGAATGCATTATTTCTGAAGCTTGTGCCTGAACTCTTTTTCCAGCATCCCTGCATCCAGAAAGAGTCGCACTACATCAAGTTCCTGTGCTGTGATGATGAACACACACTGCTGCTTTGGGCCAACTCCATCAGAATAGCCAAGGTCAGATTTAACACTGTAACACACACACACATACACCACACTACATCACGCTATACTACACACACACACACACACACACACACACACGCTAATGTGAGCAGTCAATTTAAAAAATGTATTTGCAATTCAGCTTCAAAGTTGTGGATTTATGGACAGCAAAGGCAAATATATCCACATTTTTTCACTAATGAAGAGCTGCGCCGCTGTGTCTTCTGTCTGTGTGTTCAGTATGGGACTGTCCTTTATAAGAACTACCAGGCTGCAGTGAAGAAAGCCTCCACCATGCAAACTCTGCCCTTTGCTGCACACAAAGGTAAGACTGCATATCAGAGCAGGCCCTGAGAATAAAAGAAATATTATTAGGAATAGTATTAAACTTTTACATATGTGAATAAACTGCGATGCTCTGTGCAAAGAGGCAAAAAGACAGGCTTAGTAAAGTTAATGTGATTGACCTTGAGTGCAGGACTGTGATGAACTGAAATCAAAATGCCCTCCACTCCATGCCCTGCACTGAATCTGCCAAAGCCAGGCCTCTTAAGTTAATGTATCAACATCAATATATGCTATTTGCGTTTTAAATTAAAAAAAATAAAAATCTGAAGTCTTTGGTGAATGGCTACTATTTAGAGTAAGAACTCTAAGATACAAAATACAACTTTATCTAAAAGTAAAACGGTCACGTTATATTTATTCATTCTAAGAAAAAGAGCAACATTCAATCATTCTGACAATTTTCATGTGCTTAAAGGTTCAGTGTAGAATGATGTAGGGACATCTAGTGGTGATGCTGCAGACTGCACCAGACTGAGTTACCTTACACTCACCTTCATTTTTCAAGCATGTAGGAGAAACTCCGCTGGCGACAAAACCTGTGAAAAATATAAAAGACCCTCGAGAGCCACGGTTAGGTTTGTCCATTCTGGGCAACTGTAGAAACACAGCTTTAGCCTTAAATAGAGGAGGTGCATTCTAAGGTAATGAAAACAGAACAGTGTCATTTTCAGGAGATTACACAGTCATGAAAACACAGTTATGAATATTGTGTATAATTGTGTACAAATATATTCCCATAAATCCTACACATTCGACCTTTAAGACCAATTTTTTAAAACGGTTTTATACATACCAAAATACTGCTGCTATTCAACAGTGATGGAGAACATTGCAGAAAAAATAATGACCGAAAGGAAATTGTCTGCCTAAAATACTGTATCTTTTTAACTTACCTGCAGGCAGTTCCGACAGTCAGGTTAAAGACTGTCCAGACGAGCCTCCACCTGACTTCATCCCTCCTCCTCCTTCTGGACTCACACAAGAGTGAGACACAACGTCGCCTTCTTCTGTTATCAGGTTTCACCACTGAGCTAATGTCAAAGCTGTAGCTTGTGTGTAAGCAATGTCCATGTGTGGTAGTGGTGTCACACACCTGTAAGGCATTAGAACATGTTTTAAAAGCTTTAATTTATTGTCAGAATTTAGAATGATATTTATTTTTGTATTTTGTTTTGAACAAATTTCTGCAACCTTCCGATTTTTTTGCCTGTCCAAAAGCTTTACGACACACAAAACACACACCTGTGTTCATTGTTTCAATGAACTGTTTATTACAAAAAGGCTGTACATAAATTTCAATGAACACATCCTATGTACAAACAGAGAGGAGAAGACAAATATTGGATTCTGTTTCCATGAAGGTTTAAGTTACTGATTTCCTCTCCCCCATGTTTCATCATTAAGAAAACACACATCAAAGAAAGGCGCCTCGACCTGTGATGCCCTGAAACGCTCGACGTTAAGTGGTAAACATTACAAAGTTCTGCACATCAGTGGTTGTCTCATGATTTCTATATGAAAAAAGTATAAATTAATCCTTTTACATACAAACTGCCAGCGAACCTTCCTCAGCAGTCTCTGACACAAACACGAGTTGATGCAAAGCTAGAAATACATTAAGTAGAACAAGTCGTTTTCTCACAAAAAATGACCTCATGAGGAAAAAAATACAATCCAGAACGGGATGCCATGGCAACGCATTCACTGTAATGACGTCTAGATACTCTCATGCACTGAGGTTGAATGAATACTGAGTCACTGTCTGTGTGAAAACCTGAAAACGTCACAACATAAGGAAGTCTGTATGCATTTCAAAATAAAAGTTCATGTTCAATGCCCATTATTCCCAGAGTACATGTGATTATGTTTATGTGGCTTGTTACAAACATGGACGCTGAGATAAACATTAGCTTCAGTGATACTTGACAGCTGGGTTCACTTGCACCAACAATCACTTTAGAGCAGGCATCTCATTTTGTAAAAAGCAGTAGAAATGAGACGAAAAGTCTTCGGAGCAGCTCTGTTTTTAAGACCTCAGGACTGCAACTCATTCTGTCGCTGCAGCTAGCAGGTGTCATTGATATGCAGCACAGACTTTTATCTGTGTCGACAAAAACAAACTGCAAGCAGCAGACTGAAGCTTTAGCACATGACTGCTGAGTTTGCCTACATTCACGAAAATGCAGAGGCGATTGAGGATGAGTACAATCAAATCTGATGGATGTTCACCCTCTGGAACAACGTAATGAGACTACAATCCCTTGTTACATTACTACAGTCTAGAGCAGTCTGGTTTTGAGGTTGTTTGGGTTGGTGATTATGGTAATTGAGCACCAATGTAAAGCACCACACCAGCAACCACTGACAGAACAGAAGACGAGGGGAGGGGTGTGTTGATACTTCTGGATAGGAACCTTTGTGTAAAAATCAAAGCAATGACGGTAATCATAAAGTCATCACAGTTGTTAACGACTAATCAGTGCAGCTATGAGAACACAATGGAAAACAACATGAAAACTACAGGTTAGTCCTTCCTCTGCTTCACATCTGGAAGCTTCTGCTACAGTAGCTGGACAGCATCACCAAATACAGCGACCATGATCGCAATGAGTTGTGACCGAACGTAGAAAAATAAATGTTTGTACAGATCAAGGTAAAATGGCACTGCGAGTGATGAATAAAATCAATATTCAAGTCAAAATAAACAACATTTCAAATCCGCATCCAATCTTGGCATCACCTCCACCGACGCTGATGGAAACTCACAGGTGAAACACGTTAAAACCAACAAATGGACTGTACTGGCAGCTTCTCACGTTTACAGTTTATATACAAGCTAGAGAAGAGAAAGGAAACTCCACCAGAAAGAAGAAACTGTTTTCTTTTTTTTTTTTTTGTAATGCATTTCTATACACTCGGTTCACCCTTTTTTTTTAAACAGCATCCCCACTGACACAGAGCATAGTAAATACACAACTCCAGGTTGCTTTTGTTCCCTCTTACACATCTTTGTGATTTGGACATCGACGGCATTGAACATTCAATTGTCGTGTCCTAATGCACTTGTTTGTGTTTGTTTGTCCTTTTTATATGTTTTTGATAAGGTAAGATGGATTTTTTTTTGAAAGGAGAGAAGGGTCGGTCTGCTGATCTACAGTGCAAATAAAGGAGACGGAGCGTGTGTGCAGCATTTTATCATAAGAATGCTACCCTGTCTAATCTTTTCAGTTAATGATAGTAACACTTCTGTCGAGATCAAGCTACTGCATACTGGAAATGTTGGTTGCACATACAGAATGAACAATAAAACAAGATCTACTTGGCATTTTTGATACTATTCCAACTGTAAGTAATTTCTTTTGAGGCAAAATGTGACCGTAAAAGTTTGAAAAGCCGCCCACCGCAGATGTAGCAGTGGTGGCAAAAAGGCCTTTATCTCCTCCCTTTTGTTCACAGTGTAAACTAACAGACCCACTGTCTTCCAAAGCTTCAGCACCCTTTTCTTTGTGCAATGCTTTTTTTTTTTTTTTTCTTTTTTGGAGCACAACAAAGCCGTGCAAGCACATGTCCCCCCAAAAGAAAAACCCATTTGTAAATTCCCCATGGCACTTCATTCAAAACGGGAGCTCTACGAACTGCAATCGCTGGACTGCATACATCTGTACATGTTCACGGTTCTACCTCTGTTCAACACTGCAGTGCTGTTTTGGGTGTGTTTTTATTTTTTCTTCTTCTTTTTTTTTTTTAGTCAGCATAGTGCATGATCGACTCGACGTAGTTTCCTGGGAAGAGTCCAGTGACGCCGTTACAGACACCTTCGAACCAGCCGTCATCGTTTTTCTTGATTATGTAGATGATGGCTCCTTCCATGAAGGACAGCTCGTCCTCCTTGTCCTTGGTGTAGTCATAGATGGCCACAACTGGGACAAAAAATAACATCAAATGAAGTTTTATTGCAAAAAACCCACAAACAATAAGATGATGAACATTTTGCTGCCACACAGCTGGTTTCCTGAAACTAACCTTTCTCTAAATAAGCCTTGGGGGCCCAGTGGGGGTCACCGTCAGAGTAGGGATCACTGTAATGAACCACTGCGGCCTCCTCTTCCTCGTAGTCCACAGGTGGGGGAGGAGGAGGGGGAGAGGGCTCCTCGAACACACCGATGTCCTCAGGGGGAGGCGGAGGAGGCGGGGCAGGGCTGTCTGTTACTGGATGAGGACAGAAAGAGAATTTGTTTGCTCCCCTGATCTGATCTGCTGCTGCAGAATGTGCGTGCATGTTTCATTTCAACGTTCAATACTTTTTCAAAGTGTCTTTGATCATTATCATTTTCCTGCTGGGCTGGGTCACAGTCCAATATGGCGACAACCTCTCTGGCAAACACAAATGTCAGTGTGCTGAAGGACAGTGGGAATATATTACATAAAGGACTACTTTCCAAGTTACATACTTTACTAGTCATTAATCTAGTACAGTGTCAAATTAAGTTTCTATGTTGACAAACATGATCTATTGTTGACCAACGGAAATCTTTATCAACATTATACAGAGAAAACTTATAAAGGGTGACTGATAAGGTTGTGCCATATGGTCGAAGGAGAGGAGAAACAGAGCTCACACTTCATGCATGCGCAGTTCAACTCTCTGAGTAATTATGCGGAAAGTTAAAAGTTTATGCTTATGTGGTATTTCTATTTTGGGAAACTGAAAATTGCAAATCAGCACTCCCTGAAACATCAGCCTTCATGTGATCATCCGCTTGAACTGTACGTGTACGTAACTACAGATTTATAACTCATCTCTTTCTACCTTAGGACACGACCTCATCAATCACTCCTAGTAAAGTATGCAGAGTGTTAAAGCTACAGTAGACTCGCAGTGACTTAAATGATCACTAGAGGGCAGCTTAGGGTCCTTTTACTTTTTACTGAGGTAGTGGAAGATGCTACTAGAGCATCTTGTATAACTACTACTAACCAACAAGTCCAGCATTCATTTATTTAGATATTGTTCACTTTTATTTCTATATCTATTTCCTAACATAAAGGTTTAAATGTCGTTTTAAACCGGAGGGAATATATTGGGGAAATGCTGAATGAATTTATTTAAATGACTTAGAAATACACATATATTGAGTCTTAGATACTGGAATCAGCCATGTGTTTAATAACTGTAGAATGTGCAGTACGTCTCGGAGGTTGCTCCACCGCCCAGCATCCAAGATCTCTAATGGTAGCAACAGCCCTGCTGGTACTGTCTGTAAAATTACTACTTTTGTTGTAGAGTTCTGTCAGCCATTCAAACAGCAAGCATGTTCAGAAGTTATTCTTTAAAGCCTCTTACAAAGTTACATGATTTTTATTGAAGTTTTCCCCCCAGTGAAATTAGCATGGTATTGAGAACATGTACTTGAAAAATACACACCCTTAATGTTACCTTGAACTGTCATATCATCTGCATGTTCACACAGAAACAAAGTGCTAAAACGGGCAGATCAGTATTAAACTGAAAGTATGAGTTTGAAAAACTTGACTTTGGTCCTGACAGTATTCGGTTTCTCTACCAAATTTGTGCTTGTGATCGAGGCGTCCTCACGGAGCAAGTCTCCCTGCAGGCTTATACACATGAGTCCAGTGATTAAAGGAAGACTGCACCTCTTATCTAACTAATTCATAAGCCTGCTGCTGAATTAAACAAACTGCACTATTCCACCAGAGGACCGAATTTAATGCATCCATTCAATTTTGATCCGCTTCCATACCTATTTTTCCACTGGCCCGACAACTGACTTTAAATCTGTTGGCAGAAAGATCTGGAAATGCTTCACTACATTACAATAGTTATCTTAAATTTTATTAGCCCTCTTTAAAGTCAGCGTAAACATACATTACATGTAGTGACAGTTTAAAATATGTAGTTGGCTATATTTGACTAAATATCAACCATTCCCCATAAAAAATGATAATAATTTAGAATTTAGGCAGACAGAAAAATGATATTCTATATTAAAACGACATTTAAAAAGCATTTGTCTGGCTTACATTTTGTGTTATCCTGTATTGAAGAGGTCAGTATTTCTTGGCTCATATTGTCTTTTCACAACTTAAACACCAGCGGGTTCAGAGCTGTGACCTCTTTTTGACTGTGGCACTCTTTGCTCTGCTGTTGCCAAACATACCAACCACCCAGTTCTTCTCCTATTTACATACTAATTCCTGTTTCTGGGTTATGTATGATAAAATTCTGCAGAAACAGAATGTTCAGAAGAACAAAGGTAAAAGGTTTAAGGTTTAAGGCATCATCTATTTTTCATATGACTGCATGACTTGCACACAGTAGTGTGCTTCATTTCATTGTGACGGCAGCCTGCGCTGCATTTGACCAGACAAATACAGACAGCTAGATCTCTACACAGCTGCATCTCTCCAGACAGGCGGGTGGTGAATCAGGACACGGCATCAGGTCACATTTTCTCTCTTCAGTGGACAGATAGCACAGGATCAGGACAGCACGCTTTCAGTGATCCATCACCATGGCAACAGACAGACATCCAGGAAGAAATCCCAAATACAGTGCGAGAAAAGGTGTGCCGAGTGCAGCAAGCCACAGAGAAGAGTGTAGACGTGAGGCAGAATGTGGACGATTTCAGAGAACTGAGAAGAAATGTGATGAAATGTGTCTATGTGTGCTGCATTTGCTGAGACCTAAAATTTGAGAAATTAACAAATTTGATGAGTTTTTGGAAATGCACAGATAAGTGTGCATCTATATGTATGCATGTATATCTGCTTAACTAAATGTGCATGTCCTCATATGAATTTTCTACTTACTGCTCTCCTGCATTCTGGCCACAAAGCCGGTCAGGGGGATTTGTGGGGTCAGCTGGACCACTGGCGGAGGAGGCGGAGGAGCCACAGACACTGGAGCAGCAACACCCAGAGAGGCAGACAAAGCAGCAGAGAGACAGAGAGCGATGGAGGTGGTGAAGAGGGAGAAGACAATGACAAGAGAAGAGCGAAAAGATGTGACAGAGGAGATAAAGTCCAGATTGGCAAGAAAAGGGGAAAAAAAGAAAACAAAAAAAAGCTTTTGAGTGAGCGAAACAGTGCAGGAAGCTTTGCTGTGCAACTCATTCGCACATTTCTAATCAGCGTTCTTTTGTACGGTGTTTTTCAAGCTGGGCTAAAGAGGCATTCATCTCATCTCAGTGTGAGAATCTACCTCATCAGCATCTGTTTTAAGTCGAATGCAAAGGCTTTAGCTCGCAGCAGGTTTCTGTTACAGCAAAAGAGCAGCAAAGCACCAGAGACCCAAAAACATGGCAGTGGCAAGGTGACAGCTCAGTAGCTGTGTGGTAGGAATAACACAGCAGATATGTGTGTTCTCAAAGAAAAGCATTTACATGTAGAGCTGCAGCATATGCATTTAATCTGAATTAAATGCTGCGTTAATGTGGTATGTCTGGATCAAGTTCAACATTTAGTTCAATCTCACCTTTTACTGAACCGCCTAACATAGATACATCATACTCTTCTGCCTCTAAAATGACCCTGTTAGCTAGTTTGCCCTAAAAAGGGAGATACTTGAATAACAAAGAAAGAGACACAGCTGTCCTCACTCAAAGACATGATGTCACACGCACTCATGCCAGGTCTGACTCATAAATCACATGTAATGGAGGGGCGCCTGTAGTCTCACTCGGCAGTAATGTCTTGTTATTCCACCCTGCTCTCGCCACATAGCAGCATCCATCTACAGCTACACCCTGTGAGATCAATGCGCTCCCTCATGTACCGGAAATGGCTTTCTGAGCTGTCACATTTCTATAGCATTCAGCAGCAATCCAAGCGGATTTTTCACTTTGATTACATATGATGTCCCAGTTTAAGTCCCCCGGTTGATGCAGCTCTGCATCATTGTCTCTCTTCTCCGAGACAAGACAGACCGCCTCCTCCTTTTCCTGTGCCAAGGCGGATGCTCGTCCTTTGAGAGAGGAGCTATTAGCAGAGAATGGCTCAGAGTGATGCCTGCCAAAATAAATTCTACTCTTCTGACAGAAAATGTGCATATGTCCTGAGCTTCCCCTTGACTTGCAGCTGTTTGTGTGTTTTCTTTCCTTTCTTCCTGTAATGCCTCCTGTTTGCTGTCCTGTCTCTTTGGAACAAGAAGCCTTCTCTGGCAGACTAACGTGATAATGTGATAATTCAATGAGAAATGTTAATGAAACACTCAGCACAGCAGTGCTGAGGTGGGAAGGTTTCAACAACCCTGACTTCAGTAATTATGGCTCATCATTCACTTTCATTAGCTTCTGAAAGGGCTGACCCATGCATATCTTTCAGACCCTGCAGACAGTTTTTAGCACTTAAATATAGTAATGGATCGTGGAGAACAAAAAACAGACAACTGCCAAGAATGCTGAGTTCAATAATATAACATAAGCGGCCTCTGTTCTTGATACATATGTATGAGGCAATTAAAAACTTTTAAGACAGCAATGTGCATGTAGCAGGTGCAGGC
>JAQFJA010000004.1:5619147-5637409 GCA_029874485.1 Naso brachycentron
CTCCAACCGCTTGGGCACACACACTCTGGGTTCAGAGTGCGAACTCCTATTGACACACTATTTTGCTCTATTGGCCTACACCCTGGGGCCCATTTAAAGACGCTCCCCTTTAAGCCCTCACAGCAGCAGTAACTGGAAATACCAGTGACCTCCATCTCCTCTGCAATTACAGTCATCACTGCTCACAGCACCCAGTCACAGTAGGTGCCTTATGGACTGGCCTTCAATTTATGAATGATGGATGAAACTGGAAGGAGTGGGGGATGAAGAGAAGAAGGGAAAGCTGAATGAGAAGTGGTGAAGAATGAGGGAGGATGGACGCCATCACTCAGAGTGTAACTGTAATTACGGCTTGTGTAAGACAAGCAGTTCTGCATATGAATCCATGATTGATGTAAATCCCATTGAAAAAAACTCTGCCTCTCTCTGCACTGTTGTATACAAAATTGTAAAAGAGACTCATCTGAAATTAAAATAATAAATATAAGAGTGTGTGCATGTATGTATGGGTATGTTTTGTATGTAGATGTCTGCATGCATGTGCAACCCCACACAGCAACAAGGCTGTGCATCCATCACCGCTCAGACATGCACTCCGCTGCTGCCACCTTCTCTCCCTGGGTACTCAAAACGAAGATTCCAACTGAGATACTTTAAGTCTGAGATGTGCTGTGATGCTGACCTGTTACTGCCACTCCCTCCTACTGTGAAAAACTCCTCGTGTCTGATGTAAAGGGTGTGTGCTGCGTGATATATAAAGATATATAGAGAACATGCTGGGGTCTTTTTTTAGGAGAGGAAACTAAAACGACACACCCGGCTTCAGCTGGGAAGTAAGAAAAAAAAGACCCGCCTATTTCCTGCCAGTGATAGGCAAGCGGAGGAGGAGTGCAGATGAGAGACAGTGACAACAGCAATACTTTAAAGGACTGACAGACCCAGACAGTTAGAGTTGTACCGGTATGTAAAACTAAAAGCAGATTCTGGAGGGCTGTCAGGATCAAAAAGATAATGGAGAAGAGAGTGAAGTGGTGATTTACAAAACAATAGAATTTGTCACAGCTGAGTCTCTACCGTATTACTATTAAAGAATCTTCACATTTGAAGCAGCAGCAAATCTAGTAGTAGTAACGCAAATCTGTAGGTGATGACTAGACCCTGTTAGTTTCATTTCAGCATTTCCGCTACAAACAAACAATCAAAAAAACACAGCTAAAACAGAAGGTAATCTTCATGAAAAATCGAGACATAATAACTGTTACCTAGTCATTGGCAACAGACTTCTGCCCTTCCTGCGCTCTCTCAATCTCATTTTCTGTTGTAATCTCTTTACTGTAATAAACATCTGGCTTTCTGTTTAACCTCAGCAGTTTTTCAGAGAGCAGATGGTACAGCTGTGATTTTCACAGCTGCATCTCTCCTGTAGTTTCAGCTTAATAAATCTGTGTTTTAACATGATTAGTCTCTGCAGTGCAGTCGAACAGTTGTAGTTTTTTCAAATGCTTGTTGAAGTGTTAGTGGCCAGAGGAAAATATGATGTAGCCTGCATTGAGATTTCAAGGCATGACAGCAGATGTGTGATTTCATACATCGATGAGCTCATGTATTGCTTAGTTACAAGTCTGCAAACTCAAACAATTTTACGATGGATAAAATATTCCGGAGGTATTAATCAACCCTTAAAAGTGTCATTTATGCGTCATTATTGGCTCAAGGTGCGCTCTGCACTTGACAGGATAAGAAACAGAAGCGCACTGACAACTTTTCATTTTAAAAAAAGAACAAATGAATCACAGAGCAAACTGCAGAACTTGAGGAACTGGAGAAGAGGAGTAAGAAGACTCATGGGAGGGTCCTTGTGTTTTGGATTTGAAAAGAATTCCTGGGTTGGGTCAAGACAACAAACTGAACGTACATACATATTTAGGAAAAAGCATTCAACTTAACTAGGAAGCAAAGGGCTACAACAGTCCAGCTTTTGATAAAACACCCTGTTGTTTTGCATTCAGTTTGCTGCATTGCTTGTATAATTTTGTTTCATCTGCTGCAGGCTTTTAAATCCTACCGAGATGGGACTTGGATTTGGCAGCAATGTTTTGCTACCTTTTTTTATTTTTCTAATCGCGTGTTAACTCTTTCAGGTTGAGAATCTGCACAAACTAAGTCAGAACAACACTTGGCACAATCAAGCACATTAAAATTTAATCTCCTGGACAAACTAGAATAATGAATCTAAGCACTTGGGACATGCTTGCATGAGATGCATGTAAAAATATAATCACTTTTCTCTCAGACAATTAGAGGCTAATCCAACTCATCAGCACCTGAGACATTGATTTTCTAGTGGGTGGATTGTTATATGATGTAAATTTTAATATTTTCAAGATGTCTGTTGGATTGTTTTTTATGAAGCATTTATGAGGTTAGCTTGGTTGACTTTGGTTGGACACAGGGCTGTCCTTCCTTGTCCTTCATAGAATTTTGAAAACATGCACTAGAACAAAAAGTACAACTCCAGCAAATAATTTTAATAATTTCGGCATATAGTTTGTGTTTCCTGTTGTAGGGCTCTCGTATTGTGCATACTGGCTCGCTGGTTTCACTGCAGTTGTACATGCATTTGAAATAGAGCCATTGTTATTGATGTGACTCTTGTGCATTTGCTGTTTTGATGAGTCAAAATGGCTGCTGTGAAAAATATCTATTTAACCTTGATAAGACAGACTGGGACTTATGCAAGTCTTCCCCTCGACTGACCTACAGTTAAGTGACTACAGGGACTTTACGGCATCTGCACCGGTTTGTTCTCATGCGTTCATATAAGTGTGGTTAAAAGGCCCTGTAGAGCTATTGTCCCTAAAGCAGATATTAAAGGATCAATGAAAGACTTTCATTATTCATCCGACTGCACCTAACTGCACTTCATCCCACAGCCTGTGGAGTAGCGGGAGCTTAAAACGCTAACCAGGCAAAAGAGCTGGCGTCAGGATTTCACTTCATCCCTGACAGGCTTAATGAAGCACACAGGGAGGGGATGGGGGGACATTCACGAGCTGACAGGCAGGGTGGCCGCATGACGCGCGCAGAGAGACAGACAGAGGACTGCTGATGAAGCAAGAGGGCCTGGAGAGGGGCTGTGGAGGTCTGGCCGCTTCAGCATGATCCATGCCCTACAGGGGTGGGAACCTCTGATTCGAGTCTAATTCAGGGAGCTACAATGCAGAGATAAAACCAATTATACTTTTGTTGTCAATAACTGCATTAATTAATGAATCAGTTAATTTTAAGCAACTCTAAAGTCTCCTGCCTGTATGAGAATAACAAAATCAATATCATGTTATTAATTAACATTTCAAAAAAATGATTTTTGACATTCATGAATCAATGTAGAATCTTCCACATCCACATCAGTCCACGTCAAGATGCATCTCAAAATCATTTTTTCCCCCTCTACTTCTAGTACCAATATATATGTATCTGTCTTTACAATGTGTGAATGTGTCCATATACACTGTGGTGTTATGACACAGAATAATACCTGCAGGACTGTACTTTTTATGTTTCACTTAAATATGCTTATTCTTTAGATGAAAAACATTAAAACCACACCTTAATCCACCAATATTTCTCTACAGGATATTGACGATAGCAATAGTTTGCAAACATCTAAACAAAGGAATACCAAAAAAATTCAAAAAAACAAAAAAAAACCCACTTATGTTGTCAGCAGAGACAAAAGGACAATGTCAGTCATAAATAAAAGCCGTGTCTAATTTAGGATAATGTACACTTGCACAATCCCAGTGCCATCAGTGAAACAACAGTTATGTCAAACTCCCCACAATGCTTTCACAATAAAAGCCTACCAGTGAAGGAAGTAAGTGTGCCAGACCGGACAGAAACATCTGTGCAGGAAATGTTGAGCAGCTTTACCGAAACAATGGCAAAGTGGAAGCAAATGTAAATAATTAGAGAAAACAGTGACATTATTTCTGTTCAAACTGAAAACCTGCTGGTGCCTCTGACATGGTTGACTGTTGTGGATAATATGTATGTTATCTTGGATTTATTGAGATAAGAGGTAAACATGGAAGGAGTTTTGTGTTTGCATGAACATCAAACACTATCAAAAGCAAATTGATTCAGGAGCAGACAAGAAAATAGAGAGAGGTCTCACTAAATTGTAAAATTAGATAAAGGCTACGTGTCTGTTTTAAGTAAAGGCTTAGTCCTCTCTGTGGACTGGGAAGAAAAAGCAGAAGAAGACGAAAAACAATTATTTGTCACGTACAACGAACTAGTTCTGTGCATTTAACCCATCCATGAGAAGCAGCCATCGTACAGCACCCAGGGAACCAACTCCAGCTCTAAACCAGTGCTGTACATGCCTATATGAACATACATTACCTATATGTACATGTTTTAAATGCCCTTAAGCCATTATGCATTTACATAAATGCAATTTATTCAGGCAAACTGTATGTGTATTGATAACTTCCAGCCTGTGGTGTGTACCTGGGAGATGTGGTTAATGGAGGACTCCATGCGTCGAAGTTGCGAGGCCTGGATGTCCAGCAGCTGCAGCACATTGTTAGCTAAGGCATTGATCTGGTAGGCCACGCTGGCCAGAGACTGGGTGGTGTAGGCCTTGGTCTCCTCCAGGGCCTTCTTCTTGTCTTGGGCCTAAAGGGGAAAAGGACAGAGAGGACGAGAAAATTGTCAGAAAGAGAAGTCAGAAAAAATTGTGGACAGATGTGTAGGTGGAGGAATCGGCAAATGGAAGTCAGGTAAAAGCGCCAGAAAACTCAAGAGGAAATGCTGCAGTAAAGTCTCATTGTTATTCGCTTATCAGCTGTGTGACTGGCAAGTCAGAGGGCAGCTTTCCGCAGGGGACTGTGTTTGACAGGACCATTCAATCTCCACTGTTTTTAAGCTGCAAAGCCACGTTAAGCTCCAAAGGGAAGTGAACAAGAGTTTTGGTTTCTCAAACGGAATGACTTCATGGATGCAGTGCAGCCTGGAATTGGACAGCAATGACTTCCGAATACCTCAGACGGACAACATGGGACAGGTGCATGGCGGGAGTTGAGCCCAGTGAGCAGGAATGCCAAGACATTTCATGCAATCCCAAATCTCCACCCGGCTGCCCAAACCATCTGTTTCTGGATGCCTTTAAATAGCAGAGGGACTGAATGGACATATTTATAGTTTGGAAACAAAACAGGGACAATGGAGCCACACGAACAACCAGTCCAAGCAAGGACTGCCAATCTTTCGCAGGAAACTGGAAGCAGGACTGCATCAGCAATCGCTTTCACTATCATTTTTTTAATATCATTTCACAAATTTCTCAATTAATGCATAAAATGTCAAAATAGTACTTAATTTATAGTACAAAAAGACAAAAAATGCCCCTAATTTGCTGCATCTAGACACATGAAATGAGACGGAAAATTCAAGTCAACCATTTTACATGGTCTGGATATGTATTATTACATATAATGTATCTTACTGTATATTATTCTGAAAAAAAGGGAAGTATTATAATAACCGTTTCATTTTTTTTTTTTTTAATTAAAAAGTTGTTACACTGGTTCATAATTTCAGCACCGGTTGCATCACATTCTTCCTCATGTTATGACTTAAGTTATTTATGGAGAAAGAAGAAGCTGTCCGAGGAATGACTTGCATCACTGTACAACAGTTGAAAGTGTAACATAGAACGACATCTTGTTGGCACATATTAGCTGTGATGTAGATACAAAACTTTCAGAAAAACTCATCTTAAATGATGATACTTCTGTACATTCACATTGATATTTAAAAATATGCTTCTTCATTTTCTCACCAAGAGTTAGATGATTAGATCAAATCACTCTCATATCTTGGCACGAAGTAAGAAGCCATAAATTGGAAATGGGCGAACAGAGCTTAGCATAAAAAAATGGAGGTGGGGGAAACAGGTAGCTTGGCTCTCTGTAACCGGATTTCAAAAATTATGCCTGCATCAGCACCTCTAAAGCTTCCTTAGTAACCTAACCTGTTTGTTTGATCGGTACGTAAACAGAAACATAAAGTTGCTGTTTCACAGGAAGTTACATACTGCTTCCAGCTTCATACCTAACAAACAGACAGAGTGTGTTTTCAAATCAGTCCTTTAAAAAGACCCACTGAGTTTACACTATGATTATTTTGTGCCTACTTCCAAAGCTCTAGAATCCCATAAATGCTGTGTCAGAGCCACAAAGACATCAGCTATGATTTACCAGCTGTTACCAAACAACAATTTGGTATGTGTGTGGTAGCAGGAGGCTAACATCCTGCACCATGACACCACTTTACAACAGGGCCGCCTGCCCACAGATGCCTCACAAACCACCTGCAGCCCAGTATCTGTGGCAGATGTCTGGCAGGACCTGCAGGTCTTTGACTGCTGGTTTGTAAAACACAGTCAGAGGAGGAAACACTGCCGGCTTATTCAGCAATATCACAGAGGCCGGAACTGGTTGTTATACCTGAGTATGGTATATGCTGACATATATTTCGAAGGACAAGTACATGCTAATGGGGCAGTTGTGGCTCAGGAGGTAGAGCTGGTGGTCTGCTCGTCAGAAGGAAGGAGGTTCAATGCTGCTCCTTCCGTCTGCAGGTGGACTCAGAGAGGACAGATCTTCCAACAAAAAGGCTCAAGCCAAACCCACAACCACCAGCACTCTCCCTTGCCCACACGGTACCAAGATATGTGGCTCTAGTTTCTGTCTTTCTGCCCACCTGACAACACACAAGGGCCAAGACAGAAGACAAGACAGAGTGTCTGAGCAGGTTGTTGTACTTTGTATGGACGCCCCCTGCCATTAGAATATAACAGTGCGAATGTTAACGCGCTGTGTAAAGCGCTTTTAGTGTCATTTAACTACAGATATAAACGCAGTTTACTGAATCCTCAAGTTGCTATTCTCAATTTATAGAAAAGAAAAACAGATGTCGACTATAACGTCAGACATACTGCAGATACACACTATTATCTTTAATAGAGCTAAATGCATTATGGGAGGGAGATAAAAGAAGAAAATGTGTGGACTTGGATTTAGAGAGGGGTTAAAATTTCTAACAGTATTAATCTAATTAAAATATCCTGCATAGAAAATCCATTGCAGTAATAGCCTTTAACACACATTCATCATTCTAGATGTCTCACTCTCTCACTCAGTTTCTCAGGCTCTGAGATATAATGTTTAATACTAAGCTTACAAAAGGTTTTTTGTTAGGACTCCACTTGGAAATTCTTTTTGTTAAGCACCAGACTCAACCTTAACAATGAACTACAATAAAGTAATTTTTTGATTGTCATATCATAGTGAACACCAGGTCTGACACTGGAATATCATTAACCCAATGACTCATGGATGGAGCAGCCATGAGTCAGAGGGGTATCATGTGAGCTGACGGGGGGACTTGGCGAGGCCAGTCTGGGGAAATTAGGTAGATTCTTGTGCTTTTATACAACAACCCTTTCTACATATCTGTGGTCATGGTCCTTTTAAAAAAGTGCCACTCGAACATATTGATTGGCACTTTGTGGTTTAGATATAAAAACCACAGACAGGAACAAAATGGAGAAAGAAGTGCTCATTCTAAGACTGAGCATTTTACAAACCTTAATCTCAGGGCCTGTCTACAAATCAATAACGCCAAAAGAGCTGCTATTTTTGGTACAAAGGCCTTATGAGAGGTAATAACAAACCAAGTTCTGCTTTCATGCCACCAATCATTTTGCAGACAAGATTTTTGTTTTTCAAACAGCTTATCTAAGAATAAAACTCTGTTCTCCTGCATCACTGAATGCATTTACATATCAAACCATGCAGCGCCATTATGGTGCATTTTACAATTTTGCTGTTCCAGGTGATAGTCCACTTATATAAATTGCATTTGTAATATTTCCCCTGCAGGATTAGGCAGTTCTATGTTACATCAAGCATGTAATATTTTCCTTCAATGACAACATGCTACTAAAGAGATTTCTTTTAAATGGTTTGCCAGTGGGAGCATTAATCTGAAGTATGAAATGTATTCAGAATACTTAGACATAATTTACATCCAATACTAGTGCTCACAGAATGAGCATAAGCTATTATGACCTGTACATGCACAGCCTTCTTACTTTTAAATAGGGGTGGGATAAAATACTGGTATGGAGTTTTATTGTATTTACTTCCTATTATAATACGTTATCAACAATCTGGTGGCGAGTATTGATATTTTTATTAAAGCATACAGGCGCTCATGGATTTTCCTGCCAATTTCGACTTATCATAGTCACTACTTTTGCTGAAATTATGTATTATAATTTTTCTCCTTCAGTAGCACGGACAACGTGATGTATTAATGACATCTTGTAGCATATCAAGTATCGCCAAATTAATGTATTGTAATATCATCCTTATCATGGATGTTGCATTTTACCTATGAGCCTCCCCTACTTTTCATTTCTGTTGAATTTAATGAGTGTATTCATATGTGTGCAGTATTCTGAGGAAATTATTTTTTCATACAAACCACATACATGAATTCTCATATGCCAGGCAATATGTTAGATATTTGAGTATAAAGTAAAAGTACATGACTTTGTAAATCAGCAGTGAAGAGGATGAATTCATCATGCATTCACATCTTATAAGTGCCTTAATAAAGAATCTAAGAATTTGTAAACAATATGGGATCCTTCCAATGGCATCACTTAATTTTGTCAAAGCAAAAAAAGGTTCTCCGTGTGCTTAAAATTCTATATTTTAATGCCAGTTAAACCTGACAAATCTTCTATGGAATTTCAGATGTCTTGGTCCATTGTGCATGGAAGTATTCATCATTGTCTTTGTCTCATTCAGCTGCAAATACACAGATATAACAACAATTAACGTAATTAATCTTAAAGTGATTAATGATGCCAGCTATTAAAAAAAACGCACACACAATCACAGTGCATTCTGGGCATTAGTACAATCAGTTGGCTATTACAGCAAAAAAGTCACAAGTGATAATTATTGGTTTGATGACATGTTTGCTTACAGAAAACATGCTGTGGCAGTAAGAATGGACCATGCATTAAGGAGCTATCATTAAAATCTTGCAGCATCACTTTTTCTTTTTTTTTTCTTCACCAAACTTATTTTTAAAACCTCTAACTGTCTACTACAGATGCACACCTACTTTATCTGTTTTTGCTCACTACCAAAGATGCTTCATGCAGTATGACACAACAAAATTGCGATAACAAGTCAGGGATTTTTTTTTCTGGATCAAAAGCAGGTGAAAAACACACAAATCACACATCAAAATCAGATTTAAGCACATCTGTTGTCAACACCTCACGTGCGCGGTTTTTCATTTCCTTTGACTGTGACTTGTTGACATGAATGTTACTGCATCAAAATTTAAAGCAAACGGGGCACCCAGTGGCTCAGTCGGTAGAGCAAGCGCCCCATATATAGAGGCTATGTCCTCGCGCAGTGGACCCGGGTTCGATTCCACCTGTGGCCCTTTGCTACATGTCATTCCCCCTCTCTCTGCCCTGTTTCCTGTTCACTCTTCAGCTGTCCTGTATATAAAGGCACAAAAGCCCAAAAAAAATATCTTTAAAAAAAAAAAATGAGTGTGTTAAAAAATAGATATAAAGGTTTAGGCTACTATCAACATGCCTGCCACAGCCTGTCTGCTTATTTTGCAAGCCATGAAAGCCAACAAAGCAAAATGAAAAGTCAATAAAATAAACATTCTGTAACAAATGGATGGATCCATCGATGTGAACTCATGTAATATATACAGCAGCACACTGCCAAGGCTGCCTGCAGATGTGTTTGCAGAAATTTTGTGCTCATCAGCCTTGTGACTGCAGGAGTCAGCAGATACTCAAAATGCAAGATAATGAGCCAGCTGATTAATTGGTCAATTGGATGACTAACTGGTTGATGATTTGTACCTTGGAGAGGTTGAGGAGGATCTGAATGGAGAAGGTGATGACGTCCATGCAGGGGACGCTCCGGTTGCAGCAGCGGATGAGTGTGAAGATGACGTTGGTGGCTCCGCTCTCCACCAGGCGCTCACAGCACTCTGGGGACAGTCTGGTGGCGGTCTCTGCACATACACACACATAACACACACACACACACACACACACATGGTCTCTTGTTAGCACTCAGGACAAACTGCACAACTGAAATGTCCGAAGACACTTGTGATTGTGCTCAAATAATCAGAATCAATTATATTAGTCAAGGGTACTGAACAAGGTTATCTCGTTCCATTTGGCATTCATTTCCTTTCCAGTTTCTTTGAACGGCACTGGCAAATTACCAGACACACTGATGTAGCTGCCATAACGTCATAATTAAAAATGAAATTTAAGTGCGCTCTTGCACTATAACTGGGCACACAGAAACAGTGGACACACTGAAATTAAATCATGAAAAAAAAAAGTGCGTAGGTGTTCTTTTGCGTCACTGAACTTCTGGAGATACCATCATAAATTGCACAAGTATTCTTACTGTGTCCCTGAAGACACTGTAAACATCAGATGAAAACTGAGGGAGGGTATTGCTAAGGACTTCCCGATACGCATTACGGAGATACAGCTGGAAACTGATGCCGTATATCAGGGCTATTCAATTACAGATTCAATTGGGCCAGATTTTAAAACCGAGAACTTTAGCTGGGCCAGGCATTTTCAGTGGCCAGTAAGCAGCAGGTAATGGCAAATTTTAAACCAATACAAATGAATGTAATGAACAGCGAGATACATTTCATTGTTCACCTTTTAAATTTCGCCACATCTGACACAGGCACATCACAAAGTGCATGAAAATAGTACAGCTCTGGCTGTGGGATGCAATCAAACTGCACTGTTACAGCCCTCTCCTGTGATCCCTCTGGAAAATTTGTCCCAAAAGTCTGATGTTTCTCAATGTGGTGCCTCCGAACATTGTGTTCTTTACATACCACAACACAGTCATTGCATATTAAACACATCCACTTGGCTTTTGGATCTGTTATTAACAAGTGTTTTTCAGTCCAGGCAGGTTTAAACCGACACTTTTCATTGTCAATTTTACATTCTGGGTATTGAGAAAGACATGTTATCAGAGGTTTTGGAGGTCAAACTTCTACCATTACTAGACTCACATTCACAACAACGTGCTGCATTGTGGGTTGAATATTGCAAGGCTACGCAGAGTGTTGCATTCAACGTCTTTTGGAATTTCTGTAGTCTAGCACAACATGTCTTTCTCGTTTTTCTCAACTTTTCTGGCTGGGCCACATGTGGCCCATTTGAATAGGTCTGCCATATATCACGAGAATAAATATTTTGATATACTGCTGTATTGATTTTTAAGCACAGACCTTATTCAGCGGTATGAAAACACAGAACATTATAAAAATGAATGTAAAATTAAAACAGACATGGCATCAGAAAAAGACAGCAACCACAGCATGAATTTTTAGGTCAACCCCCTCGGCCGATGCATTGCAGAAAAGCCTCAACAGTGATAACTCTGATTTTAATTTTTGCATTATCCAACTGCTTTTGGTTTGTAGCCTTCTCCAGTTCGTTTTTTTTCTTCTCTTAAAGCTGCTGTGGGTACAGCTGCTAATGTGACTGCATTCTCTCTGCCATTCTACTCCATATGACCAGCTCGCTCAGACATAGCTTTCTGTCTCGCCATCGCGTAAAACTCCGGTCACATGTAATAAATGCACAGGCAAAGTGTGCAAAGGCAGGACAGACAGGTAGGCGTAAATAGGAGTAAAATTCGTAGTAAATTCTAGGAGCATCTGAATCAATTGGTTGGACACATTGCAGCCTTTCTATAGCCGCAGAGCGTTCAATATTTTGATTTCCATGAGGCTGTTACGAGGTTTTCTACAGCTATGACAAGAGATGCTTCTGAACAGAATTACCAACCTCACCTTTAAAGTAACCCGATAAGGAACAGATTACACAGCAAATCTAGTTGCTTTTAAGTTACTAACAAACATTCCTCTGCCATCCTTCATCAACTACAGCAAAAGTTACAGTTTCACTAAAACTGCAGTTTTTAACAGGAGCATCATTAGTTGCTTCATTTGGGTGAATTACAAGAGGATGGCAAAGTCTTACCAAGGTTTTTCAGAGCCTCAAGAATGTAGGAGAAGTGTTTGTATCGAAGGAGGTAGTCCAGAGCGGACGACGTCTTGTTGCACAGTTTTTCCTCCTCCCGCACGTTGGCCGAGACTTGGCGTAAACGGTGTCTCAGCTTCACAACCTTGGGATTGTCATTCAGTTTGCGAGAGCAGTGTCCTCTCCACAGAGCCTGAAGGAATATGGAGAGACAAATAAGATAAAAAAGAATGACTCATTTTGATTGGTAATTAATGGTGTATTAGATCAATGGATTTTTAACATTTATAGCCAAAGGGAGGAACTTTTTCTGGGGATGGGAACAGTATATCATCCATTTAAAACAATGATTTGATCTTTTCAAATTATCGCAATTACATTAACATTATGGGCAAAATGAAAATGTTACATTACACTGCACAAAATGATCTCTAAATGGCTTGTATGAACGTCAGAAATTATTACAAAAACAAAACGTGTTTTTCTAGTCATACAGCCAATGACTATTGTTGAAAGAAACCCATGAAGACCCTTTGAGACTTTGTAAGTCTCAAGTATAAAATCCACAATTTATTGTTTTACCTGTGCTTTGAGAATGCCTTGTTCAACCCTCTTCTGGCGCCTAATTAGGAGAAATCTCCGCACGGCCTGCTGGATGACAGATGCAGCCCTGTGACGACGAGCTAACCAGTACTTGACTGCTCTCTGGGTTATAACCACCTTCCTCCTGTCCTCCAAATACCGTCTCCTCTGCTGCCGTGCCCTCACCCATCGCTACAAAAAATGAGGGATTAATTTTGAGAAATGTTTTGCTTTTTAGTGATAGATCTGATGCTGTTCATTAGATCAATTAAGTGCTCATTAAATTCAGATTTGTTTTGAAAAAAATCTTTGTTACTGTACCTGTAAGGTGATGACAGAATGGATTTGTCTTTTGGCCGACTCCAAAGCCCAGTGGGCTCTCAGAGTTCGTTGGATCTTGATGGCACTGAGATGGTGGAAGACTGCAGACGTGAAACGGATCCTCCTCTCTGCCATGGCTCTCTCCAGTGCCTGAAAAAAATGGCATGCAAAGGACTATAGTAATTTTTGTTTCTTTAGTTGGTTCACTAAAAATAATGTAATCAGGCTTTTGTTTCGTGGACAGGCAGTGGTTTCCTTTAATAACAGTGTTTTGATTTCAATTCGGTCTATCCACCATTAATTAAAAATTAAATTAACAGAATTTTAGATTTAACATTTTTAACAGGCATGATGTTTGTTGTGCTCGTCAGCTATTTTAAGCATTTTTTGAGCAACTATGGGGTTAATGAATGCAAACTAAAAGCTGTGTGGAAGGTAGGAAAATCACAAAATGTAAACATTAAGTCAGGCTTGTTACCTGTCGTCTTGCAATCCAGGCCCGGCAGTGCGTCTGGAGTGTAACAGCAGCTTGTTTCATGTGGGTGTAGTTGTTCCTCTCCAACCTGCCGAGCTTCACAGCCCGAAACCTTTGCTGAAGTTTCACAGCTGCCTCCCTCTTCCTTTGGTATATACGCCTCTGCACTGAGCATCTCCAGTGTGACTGGATCACAACGACAGCTTGATTTTGTAGACGAATGTCCCTCCTGACACACCAGCCTCTAAATGCTGCCTGAAGGATGATGGTGGATTGCTTTTTTTTCAAGAAATTTTCTCTGTCTTGTCTTTGAAGAATACAGGAACGATAAAATCTCTGGATGATAATGGCGGACAGGCGCATAGCCTGGAATTTGACTTCTTCTCTGTGCTGTCTGAATGCAGACTGGATCACAGTGGCAGCCTGATGCCAACGAGCAACCTCCTTCCTGATGTGCTGCCCTCTGTATGCTGCCTGAATGATGATGGCTGCACTGTGTGTTTTCAGGTATTGTGTTCTTTGTGCTTTAGCTGCTATAGTAGCCCGATACTTTTGCTGGATGGTAAGAGCAGCGGATTTCAACAGCAGATACTGCTTGCGTTCGCAGTGTGCTCTGTAAGCTCTCTGGATAACACTGGCAGCCTGATGATTTTGCTTCATGATTCCTCTGGATTTCATTCCACGGAAGGCCGCTTGTAAATGAATAACAGCCTCCCTTACCTTTAGATAATGTTTAATCTCAGTGTTTCTTTGCAGCTGAGCTCTAAACCTCTGTTGCAACACACATGCTGCCCAGCGCTGTCTTCTGAAGGCTGACTGCTGCTTATGCCTCTTGAAGTGTGCCTGAATGACAGTAGCTGCCCTGTGCTTCTTGGCAATGTCGGTGCGCACGCGACGACCTCTGAAAGCTGCTTGAAGAACAACAGCAGTTTGTCTCAGTTTCAGAAAGTTTTCCCTCTCTCGTCTTTGAAGAATACAGGAGCGATAGTATCTCTGGATAAAAATGGCAGACAAGCGCATGGCCTGGAATTTGACTTCTTCTCTGTGCCCTCTGAAAGCAGACTGGATCACAGTGGCGGCCTGATGCCAGTGAGCAACCTCCTTCCTGACCTGCTGGCCTCTGAATGCTGCCTGGAGGAGGACTGCTGCTGTGCGCATTTTCTGGTATCGATTCATTTGTTTCTTTGCTGCCACAGTGGCCCGGTACCTCTGCTGAATGGTGAGGACAGAGGATTTCAAGTTAAGATACTGCTTGTGTTCACTGTGTGTTCTGTAAGCTCTTTGGATGACACTGGCAGCTCGATGCTTTTGTTTGATGATTTTTCTGGATTTCATTCCGCGGAAGGCTGCTTGTAGAACAGCAGCAGCATGTCTCTTGGCACTCAGGACGTGCATCTCCTCTTTCATTTTTCTATTGGCTCTGTAACGTGCTTGCAATACATTAGCAGCCCAGCGAAGCTTCTTGTAGTTGGTTCTCTGCTGGTACTTTCGGAAGTGAGCCTGAATTGTCACAGCTGCCATATGCTGGATATGCAACTGCTTTCTGACCTTATATCCTCTATAGGCTGCCTGCAGAGAAATGACGGCCCCACGTTTTGCTAGATAGTCCAAATGGTCTTTTCTTGCCACAACCATTGCTCTGTACCTCTGCTGACAAACCACAGCTGCTGCTTTAATAGCTAAGAACCTTTTTCTATCCCAAATAGTGAGAAACCTTCTCTGAATGATTACAGCAGCTTGGTGCATCTTTGAAATCTTACTCCTGGTCCTGTGGCCGCGATATGCTGCCTGGATGACTACAGCTGCAGACTTCATTGTCCTGTACCTCTGCACCTGTTGATCCCTGAGCCTTTTGGCCCTGAAGTGTTCCTGAATAATGATGGTAGCACACTTGATGGCAAGGTAAGTCATTCGCATTCTGTGCATCCTGAACTGTGCTTGGATTATCTTGGCAGCATTGTGCCTCTTCTTTAGGTCTTGTCTCACCTTGAATCCCCGGTAGACAGCTTGTATCTTTAAGGTGGCATGCTTTAGCCTTCTGTATTCCTTCTGCTGTATCCTGCAGGTCACAAGAGCTCTGTATCGGCTTTGGATGATAATTGCTGCACTTTGCAGGAGGAAATATTGTTTCCTGCATAAATACATCTTAATCGAAGCCTGAATGACAGTTGCTGCCCAGTGCTTCTTCTTAAGCTCTGTCCTAACCTGCATGCCTCTGAATCCAGCTTGAAGAGTGACACAGGCTGCTCTCATGAGCAGGAATGTGTTTCTCATCTTCTTTCTAGCCACATAAGCTCTGTAGTAACGTTGTACGACTACAGCAGCTGCCTTTTTGGACCTGTACTCTGCCTGCGCTTTGTGCCGATGGTAGTGGGCCTGTATCACTGTTGCACACTGATGCCACTTTTCTATCTTCTTCCTGTCTGCTCTGCCTCTCCAGTGAGCTTGCAGAGTGATTGCAGCATTCCTAAGAACATTATACTCCTTCTTTGTCCTATGAGCCAAAATTGTGGCTCTGTACTTCTGCTGTATCACAGCTGCAGCTTCTCTAAATCGAAGGTAGCGCCTTTGAGCAGCATATTTCCTAAAAGCAGCCTGGATCACTGTTGCTGCCTTTTGCTGCTTTTTCAGGGATTCCCGAGCCACTTTTCCACGATAAGCTGCCTGTATGGTAATGGCAGCACATCTCATCCTCACAAACAATTGCCTTTGCATGTCTCTTTCCACAGAGGCCCTGAACCAATGTTGAATTATGACTGCAGCACATCTCATCTTTGACACCTGTTTCCTGACTGCATGCCCTCTGAAGGCACTCTGAATGACAACAGCTGCTTGGTGCCTCTGCTTGATCACCTGAAAGCAGCGCCTCTGTGCATGACCTCTGTATTGGGCTTGAATGAGCATAGCACTCCTTCTCATCTTCCTGTAATGATGGAAACACATTTGCATTCTGTACCAAGACTGAATTCTCACAGCAGCAGCAGTTCTTTCGGATATTTTCTCCTTGTACCATTTCTTAAACAAAGCTTGGATTGTTTTGGCTGCACGGTTTTCTTTTTCTGTTTTCTGAGCTTTCCATCTTCTGTAACCTCTCTGTATTTTCACCACTGCATTTCTCAGGGAGAGATAATGTTCCCGATCTCTTCTCGCTAGAGCTGATGCTCCTGAGTGTTTCTGAACGACTGCTGCTGCCCAGAGGATTCTTCTATATGCAGAGACTGCCCTCCGCATTCGCCACTGAGCCTGGACGACAATCACATAGTATCGGAGGTGTTGGTAAGCCTTCATAGTGGAAAACATCCTCCACTGAGCCTGTAGGGACAAAACAAAAACCATCTAATCAATGAACAAGAACAAGGAAGAAAACATTTTTGCTGTAACAAAAAAGACATTAACACTTTCAGATTATGGCCCCTGGGCATGTCGGTGAATGTCTTTAGAACACCTGTGCTCGACGGCAGCTTACACTGTTGTTTTAAGTCTTCACCCTGCCAGCACCAGCTGCCCATCAGTTTTGTTAAGCCTGTTGTCTTCATTTTTATCGGCCGACACCTTACACAACACCATTCTCACACATCCACATGAACTTTACAGATATTACTGACCAACACACTTCATCCTTGTATACATCTTTGAGTTGCTCTCGTTTGTCAGAATAATAATATATATTTAATTGAATTTTGCATCCTTTGACGGTTTTGTCATGGCCAACAAGCCGCGTTATGACAATGTAAATTCAGGACTGACATCAATAGATCTCTTTTACAACTGGGATCTCTGTCTAAAGTAAGAAACAAGAATTAACAAATCAAAAGCATATACAGATTGATGAAAAACAAAGTCTTATTTCCACTGTAATGTCTTCTATGAAGGGTTGGGCGATATGGCCTGAAAATAAAATCTCAAATTAAAAAAAAAAAAAAAAAATTAAAATAAATAAATAATTAAAAAACAAAACAAACAAACAAAACACCAAACTTGACTCACAATTTG
Organism: Naso brachycentron; assembly: GCA_029874485.1. Lineage (NCBI taxonomy): Eukaryota > Metazoa > Chordata > Actinopteri > Acanthuriformes > Acanthuridae > Naso > Naso brachycentron. The sequence continues at coordinate 5,636,673 of JAQFJA010000004.1, forward strand.
AATTTTTTTTCCCATTCCTAAAAACAAACTACAAATGACAAAGAAATTACTCAAAAAGTTAAAAGCAAACTAAATTTCTCTCCTTGGGTTAAAGTGCAAGCTGCAAAATTTCAAAGTGCATTTTGTTGTTTCAGGGGAGGGGAAGTTATTTACATTTGCACTGAAGCCTGCAAAACATATTTCCATGTAATTCTTCTATCATCATAAATCAAAACAATATAATTTTGAGGCTCGTGGAACCAAACACAAGCCTAGAAATAGAAAATCAAATTTCATTTTTAAAAATTTCCTAAACCCCAAATTTAAATTCAGTGAAATCGATTTAGTCGTCCAGTCCTACTGTTTACGATATTTTTAATGCAGAATCAGTTTTAGATATAAATGACAAAATCCCTAAATGGTTTATCATGTAAAACATATTTTTATTTTTGTAGCAACCTGTTTCTTTCTCATACATGTCATAAACTACCTGGATGACAGTTGCCGCTTCATGCTGCTTAGCCCGCAGTTGAGCCTCTTTTTTCAGTCTCAGCCATCTGCGGGCTGCGTAGCCCCTCCAGACTGACTGGATGATAACAGCAGCTTGACTCTGCCTCGTAGCTCTGCGCCTCTGGAGAAAACGCTTCACAACTAACTGGATTTTTACAGCAGCCATATTTCTTTCCTGTGTCCAAACAAAAGCAAGAGACAAAAGAACATTATTATGGTCATCAACTTCAGTTTTTTTTTTTTTTCCA
>JAQFJA010000004.1:5657380-5669360 GCA_029874485.1 Naso brachycentron
TAAAGATATAACTCCCTGACATGGACAGCACCACCACTCCCAAAATAGTTGACAGTGCTCCTTGCAGTATTGGATGGCCTAAGCTGGCCAAAGCATCGATAGCTTTCTTATTGACATCACTCTTGTGGCTGGAGACAAAAGCGTAGGAAATATGTGCTGAGAAATCAACAGAAAAACCAATGCTCATGACCAGGCTGATCATGGAGATGGAGTCCAGGTTTACGCCCCACAGCGCCATGAAGCCTGTCACACCAACCATGACTGAACAAACTGCAAAAGCCACCCATATGGAACACAGAGGGCTGGGTATCAGGATGAGTGAGACGAGCAGCATCACAAGCACGGCCACCAGGATGGTTTGAACGGTGTTGTCCATGATGACAGTGTACTGGTCGAAGTAGATGAAAGCGGGATGGTACACGAGGAGCTCTATCGGACACTCCTCTGCCATTTCCCTGAGCCCAGTCATCATGTCCTTCACTGTGGTTTTGTTCAGCGTCTGAATGAAAAAGCGGGAGGCCTGAATCTTATTGTCTGCAGTGAAGTTGATGTCTTGTTTGAACATGGAGTTGAGCTCTAAGAAATGGTGAAGATGTGTATTGAAAGCCTCTTGAGAACTTATATTGAGATTAGCTGCTTTTGCATATCGTACAAAAGAAAAGAACCACGCAGAAGTGCTGTTGACAAAGTTTACATTTTCAAAATTTGAAATGCATAACTGCAGATGCTTCTGTTCCTCCTCATCCCAGTAAAGCATGGGCTGCTTCACTGCTACCATCACATTACAGCCATATTCAGAGAAGTGTTGTCTTTGAGTGTTGTAGTAGTTGATGATGTAGGAATCATCCAAAGCCAGGTTCTTGATATCAAGTCCTTCTTTTAAGGTAAAGCAACCATAAATAGCTACAGCCAGATAGCCTGCGTAAATGACAAACACACATACTTTAATCAACTTGTGGGTCAGAAATGGGCCATAGCAATGCTCAAGAATGTGACTCATGGGCTCAGTTTCCTCCTTTTCAGTGATTCGATCATAGCTTCCTCCAACACAACAGATGTTGAAAGCTTTAGAGTTCGTGGGAGGTAAATCTTCTGGGATTTTGGCACAGGTGAACCAGTGCTTGTTCTCTGCTTCCCTCTGACCGTTCAAAGCCATGCACGCCCCCAAGAAAGTGATGCTGTACAAATAGCAGAAGCAAATAGAAATCCCAGCATACAGGCAAAAGGACTGGACTGAACCAAAAGGCGAGTTGTAGCCCAGGAAGAGAGCCAGAGCATCGGTCAAGGTGGTGATGGAGATGGAGACGGCAGCATCCCTGTAGGTGTCGGCCAGCCGGTCAGGGACGCTGTCCAGAACACGAGTCCTCTGCCAGCAAGAGATCATGATGAACATGTCATCCAGTCCGATACCTTTGGATGCAAAGTCAAAGGAGAAAGAGATTTTTTAAAAATTGCAAATGAGACTTTTCTTGTTTTGAGTGCAAAGCTGGATTACTAGGTAAAACAGGCAACTGTCAAAATTCTTTGGAAATTTGATTAATTGTAAATGTGTCAACTGAGGTGGGTCCTTATCCTGATTTTGACTAATCCACTATTTTTGAAGGTTTTAGCTATTTGCGCAGAAAGATTGCTTTATTCTTTCCCAAGCACTTTTAATGCAGACTTTGTTGTCTATATGTATTTTTACTGCTATTTCTTGCAGCCATTTGTTGCTTTTCATCTCTTCACATAATAGCAATGACACCAAAACACTTCAACTTGAGATGTGTAACTGCTCACTGTGTACACATTATGGCTGCAACACTTTTGGTCTTTAAGGGCCCAACAACAAAGTTTTGCCCAGTGGGCCCCCTACTTGTTTAATCCAGCAATACGTATATGACATGTAAAAACTAGTAGGAAGTCCAGGTACGAAAAGATTTTGCTGAGTTAAACATTTTTTTAAAAATAATGTACAGAGAGCAACACTGGGTATCAAGATGGTGAAACTTGGACATGTCTGAAGACAATTTCATCTGGTCTAAAAACATACATGGCAAAATTTTTTTTTTTTTTCTTTTTCTGATAAAAGTGTTAATGAGGTGAAACATTTATACATACACAAAATGTGATTTTATCAAAACTGTGCAAACTATGCACCAAACAACTTTGCTCATGGAAATTTGCACTATGTTCAGTACACCTCCTGGTCTCTCTAAAGCTCCAACAACATGCAACTTGCACAATCTTCATGTATGTAGTACATTGTGATTCCATGTTTAGCGTTTATTCTCTGGGTTTATTTTTTATCTTTTTTTTCTTAGTTTATATTTTGATTTTTTGTGGTTTTCTCTTGTATTTATTCTTGTATATTCCTATACTATGTTCATATTGTACATTTTTTGGTGTTATTTTCCTATTTGTATCTAATTGTACATTCTTGGTGTTTTGTCTATGCACTCTCTTATATTCTAATGTTACATATATTACTATGTGTGACTATCTGTGCAGTGACTAAATAACCTGCTACTGTAACAAGGGGAATTTCCCAAATTGATATCAGTGAAGTATGTGTAAGTCATGTCAGATCATACTGTCTTTTTGGCTCAAAGGAAGTAGGCAAAGGTTTTTTTGACTAAATAACTTTGAACCTCAGGCAGTAGGGTTTCATTCGCCTGGATGTTCAACACAACTTACCTAATATCATAAAAGGACAGGAGGCAGCTGTCATGACAAAAGGCTGATCCAGCAACAGCAACGCACCAAACCCGCTCAGGACTGCCAGACCTGTGGAGAGCACCCCACAGGAAGCGACCCACACCTTTGTCCGCACGTTATCCAACCTGAGAGACAGTCAGAGATCAAGAAGAGGCCGCACATCCAAAATTTTATGCAGAGCATGTTTAGCAGATGTTTAACCAACCTCCAGCATGATATGATTGAGAATGTGATGGCAATGGCGTAAGTGATGGAGAATAAATAGATGACAGAGGATGGAGATTTTTGAAATTCCCACTGCATTGACATGGAGGTGGAGTATGACACCTGAAGAAAGATTATTAATAAGTTTAACAAAAGCCACTTAATGAAGCTTAATTTTTCAAACAGAAGCTCCTCTTACCTGAATGGAAGCTGATGATACATCAGAGAGCAAATGAATAAAGTTTTCCAACCAAAGGTCAGTTTTTCTTTTGTTGTCCTCACGTAAAAAGTAATGCAGCTGTACGGCTTTAGCACCTTCAACAACTGAGTTCTCCTTGTACAAAGTCACTCCGCCTAAACTTAAATACAAAGAAAAGCTCCTAAAATCAGAGTAATACCATGGAAATGTCAAATTGACATCATTGACATTGCTGGCATTGTATTCAATGATATCTAAAATGTCATTAGAGGTGCAGGACCCCGTCACCTGAGCACAAACATCCCCATATTCAAATGACTGGTTATCAAGATGCACCACCATTCTCCTAACTTTAAAGTCCAAGTTTAGGATGTCCTGAAGGGATTCAACACTCAGAATATTCCCGTCACTTGCGGCAATGAGAGTTGCAAAATTTCCGTCTGTGCTCAGTCTTAAGCGTGAAAACACGGAATCGTTCCCCGGAAAAGTTTCTTGGATGTATTTCCTCTCTATCTTGGCTTTACCATCAACAGGCGTGAACTGCTCCTCGATATTATTTGACATTCTGTCCTTCAGAAGATAAAATCCACTCCCTAGACTTGTTGAAATGCTAAGGGGGACGATCAAGAACCACCAGGGATGAGATCCAATGAAGTGACCCATCACTGCAAAACAGATGCGTAGAGGTTTGTCGATGCAGTCTGTGTGGAATCTGGTCATTTTTGTTAGTTTTAGCACAAAAAACTACTTTGAAGGATGAAAAAAGAGCTGCTCCCTCTTTTCAGACATTTCAGATTTACATTGGAAGAAGCTGTGACTATCCAGCTGTATTTATTGTGCTGTAGACTCTTTGTTAGCTCCTTCCTGAGATAAGATTTGCATAATAACAGGGTTGGCTTTTTCTGTAATGAGCTGAAACAGAAGAGGTTTGAGGAAAAGCTCAGTCAAAGAGCTTATTGAAGAACAGCAGGTGTAGTATGGCTCACTGGTTCCATTTCCACACTGTCACTGGTTTACAATTGCTTATAGCCCTCAGGTGATTCCTTCTCACGGTTGAGGTAACATTAAAATGTGGGGTCCTTGATGACTGAGGAAACAGTGCTGGACAGAGAGATATTATACTGTAGATTCCCCTGTCAATCTACAAATATTCTTTTTGTAAGACTTTTCTTTCCTCCACTTGTGCTTCAGGATAAACTGGATAACACACCCAAAAGAATTTAAATAATCAGTTTATTGCCAAGTAGGTTTTTACATACGAGGAATTTTTTTGCTTTGATTTTGGTGCACGGCTGTCACAATGCGCACAGTAAGAGAAAAGAAAAAAGTAAGCCTACTGCAAAAAGAAATTTAAAGTAAATATGTGTAGCACACGTCTCTTTTAAAATTAAAAAAAACCTTTAAGGTTTAAAATGAAGAGGACAAAATGTGCAAAATACTGAATAAAGAATATGCAGTTGAAGAATTTGTGCATTAGCAAAAAAAAGCACATTATGCATGTTTTATTTAAAAAAAAAAAATCTGTATTTTGTTCAATATGTCACAGCACTTAGCCCCTTAGCCTTGTTAAGTTCTATCACTCAACACGTCTAGACTCAAATTATCTATAAAGCGTTATGGCACTCATCATTTTGTGCGTTACATTGCAATAGGCCTATTTGCATTAAATGTGTTTGAATTTATTTTAAACAAATGCTAATGTACATACATCACAGCTTCAAGTGCAAAACCAAGTCTCGACGAACGCGGCAATAAGTAAATCTATCGATTACAATATTCCTGTAATTTTAATATATTTTACTTTCAACCTCGTGAACCCATATGACGTCACAAGTCGCTGGCTGGGCGGAAGTTGCGCGAACGGCAGGCTGTCATCAGAGCTGCTAGCTGCCTGCTGCCCCCAAAAACAAGTGAAATTTCTCGATAAAAGCGTCGCCAAGTGGAGGTCACATTAGCCGTCATAGGAATATGGATGAAGACGTGCTTACGACTCTGAAGCTGTTGATAATTGGTGAAAGTGGAGTCGGAAAATCCAGGTTTGTCCCTGTTAATAGCGAGCGCATTAGCTAGCTTGTTGTGAGTGTTGATATTCCTCCTCTTATGTAAGTTCATTCCCCGCTGTTCAGCAGCTGTTGCTACATCCAGCGTTAGCTGCTTGTGTTGTTTCCCCCCTTTTTTAACGGTTTAGACCAAATTCTCACTGTTGATATTTAGCTGACAAATAACGTCACCGTCACACAGGCAGCTAATGTTAGAAAACTTTTTTAACTGGTGTGTGTTCACCAGTTTAAGATAATGTAGCACATCCTGAGTCAGCTGTCAACATTAAAACTTGATAGTTTTGTGGAACCGACAGAGAGAAATTCTAACAGAGCTGCTGATGAGCTCACAAAAGCCCATTGTACTTTGTGTCCTGCTTATTTCCATGTTATCTTTGTCTCCACAACAGTCTTCTCCTGAGGTTCACAGACGATACTTTTGATCCAGAGCAGTCCGCCACAATAGGTTATAAACACGCATACACACACATACATGTATTCAGACATATGGAAACTTCTGTTATTCAAAGCAGATAATCGAAAGACCTTTCTCTTTGCTGTCTCTCATGACTGATCAGGTGTGGATTTCAAAGTAAAGACACTCGCAATAGATGGGAACAGAGCAAAGCTCGCCATATGGGTAAGACTAAGTTCATGAATCCTTTGTCTACAGTTTATTTGTGTTGTCAGGAAAAACATGGTGAACTATTGGAATTTTCCACAAGGTGGCAGTATTGCACAGCCAGAGTTACAGAAAGAAACTGAGTAAGAGGTTAAATATCCCTTAATGAGGCGTGAAGTGGCCTGGTCCCAGTATCCAATGAAAACACACCGTACATAGTGAGGCCATAACCTAAAGCTCGTAAGCCTGAACTCCCGTAAATGTTACAGTTTCTTTTTTTTTAAAACAAAAGAGTTTGTGTAGGAGGATGAGCACAGCGTCCTGTGAATTTACATGTACCATGGGCTGAGGCAGGTGTAAGTCTCATATTACCTGTATTATTTTAAGATAAAGTACATGACAGTACATTGGAGTATTGTTCTGTCCAATGGGTGAAAACAAAGTGATAAGCAGGCCCATAAAGAATCTGCAACCGCAGAATTCTGACGATTTCCCTCAGATTTTAAATAAACAGACGTGCTCCTTGTAAAACTATGAACATTAACACACACACACACACACCTCCACCCCCTTATGCATGTGTGTGACAGTCGCAGTGTTTTCCCCACGGATTTACTTGGGCAGGCCGCCTCTTTGGCAACCCATTTTAGCCGGCCTATCTTACACTTTTATTTATATTTAATCAACTGAGAAAACAACACCGTTGGCAATCAGATAAGGAGCTGACAATGTGCTGTCGCTCGTCTCGTCTGTAAAGAGAGATGCTCTGATATCCCCTCTGTAAACACACCAGTTATAGTGCTATCTCAGACTTTATGCAGCTTACACCAAAATTAACTGCAAAGTGAGACTATGAGAGAGAAAGTTTAGTTCTTTTGTACTGTGGGCCTGCCAACCTCACTGAATTGTTCCGTGTAGGAATTTAAAAGGTTGCATGAAAGTCTTCTAAATATTTATTTCAGCTTGCTTGAGGTCATTTTAGTTTGTTTTAAAGTAATAATTGTGCTTACTTACACCCTAACCCTATCTTAGACCAATATTGTCCATCACATTTAAAGGGGAAAAAAAATCTGCAGAATTTTGCAGATTATAGTATTTGATCACTGCTGAAAATGGGGAAAATAATCTGCAGAATCCGTTTCGGCCTGGTGATAAGGTCATATGTGTACTGTATACAAAAGTATGTGTACTCAACTATATTTAAACCAGAATTTTCCAGTTCTCTCCGTGCTCTGTCTCTATTTTATAGTGACTTTCCTGATTATCCTTGTTTTTTAACATTAGAGAATATGAAGGATAGGGATGCAGAAGACTGCAAAATATTTGTAAGCTTTCCTCAAGCAGTGGCCAGTTTCACAGCAGGACAGTCTAGCAGACTTATCTGGAAAACTCGTCAAGGTTAGAGTCTGTGCATGCTGGGACTTGGCGAGTGCACCTGTTGGTCTTAAAAGTTTGGTATCATGGCGTTCTTTGCTGCAGTTGATCATACGTGTCTTTGCTTTTGCAGGACACAGCTGGACAAGAGCGGTTTCGCACCCTGACGCCCAGCTACTACCGCGGTGCACAGGGAGTTATTCTTGGTAAAACCGTGATGCTTATTAAGCCTCATAACATTTTAAACATCAGACCTAGAGACATAAACATACATTTGTCTCTTCTTGCTTAGTATTCGTTCGAAATCATGCTGTAAGACTCACTAAAGGTCACTTTTGGTTACAGTATCAGTTAAATGCTTGTTTATACTGTAAATCAACAACCATCAGATATTTGCATTGTCCTCTTAACATTCTAATTAAAAGAAAGATGTCATTAACCTTAATTATAAAATAATTACTTCTTTATTCTGTTTCCTTGGTGTTTGACAGTGTATGACGTCACAAAGCGTGACACTTTTACGAAGCTTGAAAACTGGCTGAACGAGCTGGAAACCTACACAACACGCAATGACATTGTAAAAATGCTTGTTGGGAACAAAATCGATAAGGTGAGTGAGTAGCTGAGGTTACTTTGACACACAGAGCACAAGATCTTTCATTTGTGGTTATTTATATTCAGGGTATTCAGTATAAAGACTCAGTAATGGGCTTAAAGGACCATAGCAGTTTTACCGCATGTCATCATCCTTTGTCTTTAATAAAAGTCACAGAAAGTACCTGAAAATGTGTGACAACGTTTGTCTAAAAGATTGTCTGTGTCAAAATCCGTCTTCAGGCTAATATTCACATTAGGAAAGCAGCACTGGTGAGGAACTATTTTTTCAGGCGTAATAACTTTTGGCTGCTTGGCTTCTTGCCCCTCTCTTTCTCTCTCACACAGTAACTTTTGACGAAAACGCAGACGTTTTCTTTTGAAGTGTGAATTACCTACTTAGCAACTTTCACGTGTCCTGTAGTGTTTCTATAGCCTGTTTTAACATGAATGGCAGTGAATGGGGTGACTGAGATCTATTAAACTATACACATAGTCAAATTTTACCATTTGTAGTAAATAAGGGCTATCTGTGCTAATGATGAGTAGTCAAAAATAGACTAGTGTGGTCCTCTTAAGTGCGCTTTGGATTCATACATCCCTCTCACATTATTAATATTAAACACAGAAAAACATCAGAAACACTCCAAAAAAAATTTTTTTAGGATGATCACCAGCCAGTGGTATCGTTACATTTGTAAAGGACATGATGTGTTAGCACTCGGTCATTTCCATGTGTCTTCCTTAAAGAGAGAATGACATAGGATGTCGTGTCGTTTTGTGTTCAGGACGACCGTGAAGTGGACAGAAACGAGGGGCTGAAATTTGCTAGGAAACACTCTATGCTTTTTATTGGTAAGTATCCATGTTAGAGTAAAATCAGATGTCGTCAGACATGGTCATTTAAACTAATAAACCCGTAAAATGTATCTTAGAGCCATTAAAACGTATCAGGCTTTACTTAAAGTCAGACTTGTGATTGCATAGTTGGAACAAGTGAAGACATCACTTAGCAAGTCAAGCATTAAGTTGGGTTTCGTTGCGTTGTTTAGACTGCTTCAGCATTTTTTTAGTCTCCACGGTGAGAGCTGCGCTGAAAGATGCGGCCACTCCAGAAGAATTGCGTAATGATTAAAATCTAGCCGGCTCTCATTTATCTGATCTATGTCTACACGTGTTCCTGATTCTCATCTCCAAGTGCCCCTCTCTGGGAAATTAGGTTAACATTTGTCTGGAGTTTCCATTTTAGAACGGCTAAATTAAGGGGTTTTGAAAAGGGTTGGGCAAGAAGATATGTTGTGGATTAAATCTGCTGTGATGACGTCTTCATCACACTTTACATCTCCTGCTTCTTAAATGAAGTCATTTCGTACTTAATATGTCACGTTAGTCAACACGTAGATATTTTTAATCTCTTTTATTAGTTTTACTATACAGTGAAAAAACAGATGTTTTGCTTTGTTTTGGATTCAAAAGCTGACGTGTTGGGGTTTTTTTTAGAAGTGCTCTAACTTTTGTGTTGCTGATCTTCATAACCCCTCTTTTGTTCAGAGGCCAGTGCAAAGACCAAAGATGGTGTCCAGTGTGCCTTTGAGGAGCTTGTGGAAAAGATCCTTCAGACTCCAGGGCTCTGGGAGAGTGAAAACCAAGGTCAGAAGCTCCGCCTGGGGGACCAGGAGCAGGGCGGTGGCAGGGCATGTGGAGGATACTGCTCCATACCCTGAAATTGGACAGAACCAAAAAGCACCAACCTGATAGGAATGACTACGGACCAGAAACAGAGTGGCAAAAAGAGAGAAAGAGAGATGGAACTGGCGAGTACTTACTAAAAAAAAAAAAAAAGTTGTTGGAGTATTTCTATCAGTCGAAAGGACTTTGCTGTTTGCACACTTCCTTTTCAAACATTACCTGTCACATGTCACTACTTTCTGTTTAAAACATGAATGAACGGATCATGCAAAAAAAAAAAGCCTCTTGTTTAAGGACGTATAATGTTCTGAAAACTGACACAACCATGCCAAGTGTACGTCACCCGAGTACATGTCTGGTTTGGGTTTATCTTCCTGGCAACAGCGACTCTGTTGTACATTAAGTGATCAGGTTAGTAGCATAGTGCCTATAACATGAACCAATTTGTAGGTTACAGTAACATGTAACAGAAGTTCCCTGCTTATGATTTGCGAGCTGTAAATGTCGACTTGTATGTAGCTGCAAAGTTGAAGTACAAACTGTTCCCCAGCGAATATATTTGTAACCTTGTTTTCATATGCACACATTACATGGATTGAGGGGAAGGATGGAATAAACTTGTTATGTGGAAGTGTTCGATAAACTCCACTTAACATCTGTCATTATGCACCAGAACACTGTGAATGCCAAAATTAGACATTTCACAATGAACCCCAGTTACTGACTTCATTTTTGCTATTAATCTGTGTGTTATTATTAATTAATTAATAATTAGATGGTGATTTCCATCAAATTATATATGTACATTTGGCTTTAAATTAAGCAATTTTCCTTTTTTCCCCCCTTCTTTCTCTCAATGGAAGTGATCATCTCTCTCTTTTAGGATTTTCTGCAGCCGAACCTGTCTTTTTTCTGCATGTCTGATCTGGATCATTACGTCAAGGTTTACAGTATTAAGAGCTCTTACAATAAAAAGGCTCTTTTACTAACTTGAGTTCAGTTTTTTACCTTTCCGCTCCGGCAACATGTCATGTAGTCTCAGCTCAACCCTGTAAACTTGTTTTCTCCTCATTTATTTTGCGATTTATGTGTGGTGTTGTGCTCTTTAAATGAAAATCCTCCGACTAGTTGAAGGCATTTCTCACACATTATAGTATGAGAGCATTTCCGACCTTTGTTTGGTGTCATGTTGCGATTTGTTTGATTTTGTTCTTGTTTAGAATCTGTTGCTTTTGCTGTGCGCCTGTTTGATTCATATTCAGCAATATAATGAAAGATATCTGCCTTAACGTTAAATGGCACTTGCTAGAGTTATGGTCCAGTACCATTTGTATTGTTTCAAACTGAAATAAAAGACATCCTCAAGATGCTGTCACTCAAGACTAATTATTATTTAATTACCTTTGGGAGCTGTCATGTAGTTTCCATGCTGTGTAAGAGTCCAGCTAATGAAAAGCAGGGTAACAGTGGAAAACAGGAGTGAGGTGCTCTTTCCGTAATACTTTGTTGATGACTCTCCTGTCTTACATGCAGCACTCAAAACATTCTTTGCTCAAAATGTCAAAACAGAGAACATAACCAGAACATGAGTGGAAAAATCCTGTTAATCATGTTTTGTAAAATAGCACCGGAGGACAGAGTGTGATTGGTGTCTGGATGTCCCCAGATGGAACAGGATACTCCCCACAAGTCTCTCCTCATGGTACCACTTTCCCCTAAAGCTCATGTGTACTTTGTGTTTTCAGTAACATATGTACACTGACCCCATATTGAGGTCAGGACATTCCTGAGATCTCATTTGGCGTATATGTTATGTTTTAGCATTTAAAACAGATGATGGTTGTGTGTCTAACTTTGCAACAAAAAAAAAATTTTTTGCTGCTCACGAAAATGAAGATTTGGCTCCAAATACCACATTTACAAGCAACCTCCCCTACTGTTTCTTGAAAATACAATCACCTTTTCAGAGAAAACTCTTCCAAGAAGTCAAACCTCTGTTAAAAGACTGTTAGGACACTAGGGGGCAGTGGCAACAAGCTATAAGCACAGCACTGACATCAGTTTTTCGCTGCGGCCAGCAGCTCTATAGGTTGTCCTGTCATTCGCTCAGCTGGCTCATTGAAATTCTCCACTTTTTGGCGACCACAGGTTTCATTCAAGGAGGCTGAAAATGGAATGAACGTCAAGTGCGTGTGAAGGAATGTATATGTGTTAATGCCAATTGGCTAAAAGGGGGCGTGGCAATGCGAGTGGCCAATTGCAAAAAGGTGCACAATTTCCAGATGGATATATGGACTTGCACAAGATTTAATACAAAGGTTGGTGATGAGCCAAAGGTCAGATGATTAACTGTTTGGGCCAACTGGCAACAAATGGGCGTGGCAGTGGGAGTGGCCTGTAACAAAAGGCGTGTAACCTCTACATAGATTCATGTCACATGGCCAAACTTTGTAAAAACAAAGACACACTTACACTTTATTTATTTTATTTATTTATTTATTTATTTATTTATTTCGGGCATGTTCATATAATCAGACTTCATCACACACAATTTCAGTATTT
>JAQFJA010000004.1:5687888-5699598 GCA_029874485.1 Naso brachycentron
GTGATCAAACAGCAATAAAACGGTGAACATAATTCTCATGAAAAGGGAATAAAAAATAAATGAACAAAGCACAGTTGGGACTATTTTTTCACCAAAGGAAAAGATGACTCAAGAGTAACATCTGCGTATATCGTACCTATGACTGAGTATGTCCTCTTCAAACTTTTGAATTGATACAAAGTGATAATCCACCCCTTCCCTCTCCTGCCTCCTCTTCTCACGTGTGGTGTCTGAAAGGAAAGGGGATCAGAGGCTGACGACAGCTTTAAAAAGATGAAAAATCACTATGTGTGCAGGAGGTGATGGTAACAGGTTAAGAGATGTCTGTCTTACACGGTACAGTGACGCCATAGTGGTCCGGGTCAGATATCAGGAGCCTCCTCTTCAGTTCACTGACGCCAACGCCGTCAGGCCCTTGAGACAAAGATCAAGCGCTGTATTCAGTATGTGACATCCATTCCTAATATCACTGCGTACCAATGTTTTCCTAACAAGCCCCAAACCCAATAGGCTTAGTGTTCTGGTAACACATCTGTCTTTATCATCAGAGAAGGAAAAAGGAGCAACAGAGTCAGACAGACAGACAGACGGAGCTCTGATTTCATACTGAAATCAGTCTGAAAGTGATTCTCTGAGCAGCCGCTCTTTTTCTATTTTTCTCTGTCTGCCTCTCCATCGAACATTAAATGCTCCTATATAAATGCTCTCTGGAAAATCTATAGCATCACATCTACAGTAAGTGTGACATCTGCAAAGTCACACAGTATCAGTGTCATTATAGTGTAGGATGCACAGGATGAAGCATGCACACGCTGAAGCATCTGGGATTTTCTTCTGAAAGCAGGTCTCAGCAGCCCAAGATTGCATCAGACTCTAATGGAGCGCCGTCTAAAAGGAGGATTCCTGACATACCTGTCTTTTCCATCACAGCGTTGCATGAGCTCGACACATTACAAAATATCAAGTTTATAGACTCTCCACTCTTACACTGCTGATGCCTTTCACAGCTGCTCCACAGCACTGGAGAAGAGCATCATCAGGCTCTGTGGAGTCTTTCCTCTGACCTTTTTTTTTTACAGAGTTACACGATCTGTAGGACTTAGAGAGGCTGGCAGTCGCTTTCCCCAGCTTTCCTGGGGCATAAAGGTCTACTGTTTCATTCAGAGTGCGTATGCAATGCAAACAAAAAAGGATATTTCCAACCTGGTCAAACATTATCCAGCTGGTCCTGCTTAAGCGATCCAGGTTCTGGTTTTCCTGTCTATAACTCTCATTGCCAATAAGCTATATATTCTTAATGATGACCTCTGGTCAATGAAGAGTCTTCACAGCAGACAGTAAAACGTAATCCAGAGTCGGGGTAAGCTCCAACTCAATTAAAGAGGTCTAAATCTAAATCCAAGCTGTCTAGTTTGATGATGGAGCACTTGGCTGACATTATAAGGGATCTTATTCACGATCCATTCATCCCTTTCTCTCTGTTCATCGATCGTTCATCTCCTCTTGCTCCAGTTTTGTTTTTGCATCTCTTCAGTTCGATGCTTTTCTCTCCTCGCCGCCCTCCTCTCTCAATTTTCCTTTCCTCGTCTTCCATCTCTCCTCCTTTTCCTCGGTCACAGATGACCTACGGTTGTATCATAATATGACATTAAAAAGACCTTCAGCGGGGCTCAATGTCAAAGTCCCCGAGGAGAGATTTAGCTCTAAATACATAGAGCAGGCCTTCAGGATTGGCAGAGAAGTGAGTCTGGGGTGGGCCACGAGGTAACTCAAGAGAACACAATATATTCCGACTTGGAGTTTTTTCTGACAGTGTTTACGTGGTTCTGATGGGAAATGATTGTTCCTGCACTCAGGAGTGGAACCATAAATCTTCATCAATGCGTTACTTTTTCTTTTGATCAACACAGCTTCAATAATATTATCCTTTAAGGGAATGGGATCACATAGTTTAGATTATTTGGAAAGGTCAAAAAAGGAAGCGGTATAATATAAAACAGAACACAATGGACCACAATGTGCAATATTGTAAACATTTTCACAGCAACTTCCATGTTATGCATACAATGCATCAGACTAGGTGCTCATAGACTAATTCACAGCAAAGAAACCTAGTTTACAAGCTTTTGCAGTTTTGCTTTCTAATCAAGCTTTCCAGTCAGGACGGAAAATTGTTTGTGTGTTTACTGTAGGTCATACATACCAACCAGGACAACCAAGCGGTGTCTGTCTTTGGGGTCTCTGTGGTAGGGGATCACTTCTATGTAGGTAGGAGGACAAATTGAGCCATGTACCCCTGTGCTCCACCTCCGTGACCGAGCCGCTTCTCTGGCCCAACTGCTCTTTCTCCCGAGTCGAAAACTTCTTCTTAAACCGGCTGAAAAAGAGAGAGCGGGACTGTAAACCTGCAAGGTGTTTTACTGAAAACCTTATTCGAAGATTTTCTTATTATGACAGTCCTGGAAACTTGCATTAATTGACTTACTGACCACATGAATGCCGTGCAGCAACATATCTGACATATTATTGGCTTGACAATTCATAAGATGAATGTATTAGAACTAAATCCTTCCACCATTTGTATCTTTTGTCAGATGCAGAGCAACATTAATATCATTTAGAGTCACATTTTTTACCTCCTGGTGGATTTAAATCTATTATTCACTTTCTTTTTAGTTCTTTTTTTAGTGTCACCATTTACTAAGTGAAATATCTGACTCTTCATCTCTAAATGGTTTGCTGTTTAAAAGAAAGTCGCTTACTATGACTGTGCCATTTGACGATGGGCAGGCAGCATGCAGTGGTATTTTCAAGCATTTCACTGATGAGAGTTGCCTGCTGTGGCTGCAATGAAGTTGATGAAAGCAGTGAACGTGAATCCAAAAAATAACGTTGAGAGTTGCACAGCCAAAACAATAAGCTTTAAGGTGCGAAAATGGTTTGTAGATCCAAGAGGAACTGCAAATTCAGGTGATGATTCACTTCAGGTTCATCACAACAAGCAACTCCCGTCACAGTCACTATATCCATTGCTCATATAAAAAATAGTGATTTATAGAGTTTTAAGAACAACAATTCATGTTGCTCTCTTAATTTCTATCCTAAAGTTGAAGCTTCATGCTAATAAAATGTTTTTAACCAACATTTTCTAATCCTTTCTGATCTTCAGAAATTTGCTTGATTTATTCCACACTTCTACTTGTACTATTCCCAAACAGCATTTACTCAAAAGTGTAAATAGCAGAACTTTTAAACGTTGTTTAAAAGCGCCAGTGATGGTACAGACATGACAACAAGAACTGTGACTGAAGGGAGTGCCACAGTACAAATTAGAGGCAGGATAGAAAAGTACAAATAACCATCAGCACAGCCACGCATGTCAAGCACGACCCTGAACAACACAAACCCCAGTAAAAAAGACAACATTACAGCCTGTCACGCGTCGCTTATAGGCCGTCTGTGCCTGCCATGCGACTGTGGTCTGGCCTGGTTTGGCAGGCTTCCTCTCTTTCATGTTAACTGCTGCTAAATAATGTTGCCAGGATTTTCTTTGACGTCAGTTGTAATTTTACTTTGTAAGCATATCTGTCTATTTCCTCTCTCCCCTCATTGTATGAAACATGAGGAGAGAACTTTTGTTTACATGGGATTAAATGATTAATCTACCCTTAGAATTGTGAAGGGATAGCACAGCACATACTGTGTAGAACGAATGCTATGTATAGCAAAAGAGAAATTTAACTTCCTGCAATGCAATGAAGTCTAAAGGAAAACATAATGAAGTTGTTAATTTTAAGTGCTGTTGACAGAAAAATTCTCATCTGTCACTAAAAATGCCCTCAGTCGGCAAATCTTCCTTCTCTAATAGAAACATAAGATATTTCTGCTTCAGTAGACAGTAATTAAGAGTGAGAGGACAGATAAGATTGGGAAGAGAGCGCTGACATACAGCACATAATAGTCCTTTATGTCAAGATTACACTGTGTGATAAAAGCAACAACCTGCAGTTTTCAGTTTGAAATATAGTCATCCATAAACACACTGAGATCTTGTTGGGCCTAATTCAGTCTTCTCAATTTAAAGAAACAGCTCGACCTTTATTTAAATAGCGCTGACATGAAAAAAAAAAAAAAAAAAAATTATACTAGTCCAATATGAGGTGCTATCAGAAAAGCAAGAGACTGTTCATGTTGCACACAAATGGATCACTGCATGTGCATGCAGCAAATGAAACCAATACTTTAATGAGCAAGTATTCAGACTTACACCATTTGATTAACACCAGCATAAGTATTTTTTTGACCATTTGGTCCTTATTTCTATTTATGTAAAAATTAAACAGAATGGAAATATTTTTTTGTTGTTGGTTTTTCTTTTTGTGGAACAAATAAAATCCATACTTGCTAGCTACCAAGTAGCCAGGATGGTAAACAGAAGTGCTGCCATCCTGCCTGTTATGAACCAAAAGCTGACAGTCAAATGCAGCTTTATATGATTGGCATTTTTTACTGCATATATTTTCATATAAACAAACAGGGACACAGGGAGTATTATTGTCAGTGTCTTTGTATAAAGCTATTGCCGGTTAGCTTAGCTTAGCAAAAAGACACGGAAGCAGGAAAAACAGCCAACAGCTAGCTTTATAAAAATGCCTACCTTCACCTTTCACACTCACTAAATAAGTTTAATTTTGTTGGTTTTACCTAACAAAATCAGAATTCTAAGATGGTTTATGGAGCATGATCCCCACTTTGCTTTTAGGCTTTCAGCGAAGCTAAGCTAACTGGCTGTTGCCTAAGCTAGATGGATGAGCATGATAGTAGTGTCAAATTTTCTTATCTAATTCTCATCGAGAAAGCAAAAGCATTTTCAGTGTCAAACTATCACCTACAACCATCCTGATGACCACGAACAATCTAAAAGTTTAGTCAGTGAAGAGATCCTGTGTATGAGCTGTTAGCTTGTGTTTCCTTTCCTCACCGTGCTTTTACTTGTGTCACATAAGACTCCACTATTTCCCCTCTTTCAGAGATTCTCTCTCCTGATTGCTCTGCATGAAGTCATGCATCATACAGCATCAATAAGGGTTTACATGTCAGACAAAGAGGAAACACAGAGTCTGAACCGCGTCCTTAGGTGGAAGCTGGCCTTAGATGAAATGAAATGTAGAATATTAAATGCACATGACTCTTAAAATTGATTTAATGAAACATCTGTAATTATCTTGCTTTGTACAGATGTAAGGAGCCATTTACAATCAGCCTTAAGTGCATGTCCCCATATGAACATCCTGCCCTGCTCATATGAACACACATTATATCCAGAACATCACATCCAATCCACAAGATCAAGACGAATGGGATAACTGGGAAGGCTAAAACCACATTTGCTGTTCCAGTCTTCTCCCACAAATCTCCGAACCACAAACTACATCATCACATGAACTGGCTTGTAGTGAATACAAAACCAGGGTCTCCTTTTTTGTTTTGTACTGCTCCATATTTATTTTTCAATACATGTTCAACAGTGGTGAAACCTAACTAAGTACATTAACCCAAGCACAGTTTGTAAGAATTACCTGAAGTACTTATTCTTTGCTTCAGTATTTCTGTTTTAAGCAACTTTTACTTGTAATCCAGCCTAATACATTTTAGAGGAAAATGCATGTTATACTACAGCATATTTAACTTAAGTTAGGGTTATTACTGATTTTGATTAATAGCACTTAATATAGTCTAATCAACACATAACTGATGATGTATTATGATAAATTAAGATAAAGCAAGAGGAAATTCTCAAGCTACTGCGTAGGTTAAAATCAGCCCCACCTTTACCAAATGCAACAACAACAAAATAAACTGTGGCATTCACTCATGCGCTCAGTATGGCACTCATTATGTTTTAACAATATCATATATTTATTACTCTACAACAAGGCATTCTTTATATTGAGCACTTTTCTTTCTAATAGGTCTACTTTAATTATATTTTTAACGCTAGCACTTTCATACTCATACATTTTTGAAAGTAGAGTTTTTTGAGGTTTTGCTACATTTACTAAAGTAAAAGATCTGTTGTCTTGAGCTGTTTTGACTTTTATAATAGTTGTTCCTTCTCCAGTATCAGTGCAATTTGAGTGGAACAAGTCAAACATCTCACCAATGTGGATCCCTGTTATTGCTCCGTAGTCGACATCCTCCACGACTGGAAAGCCAGGAAGAGAGAAGAGGAAAGAGTGAGGAAATCACGGACAAAAACCACAAGGGGATGAAATGTGTGTTGCTCTGAAATTTCATACCTAAGTACTAGCATATGTTCTGACCCAAATATTCTATTAAGACAGCATTTTGCTTTAGAAAATTCTAATAATAGTTTTATGTAGAACTAATATCCACAATTTGAAAATATTAACAACCACCTTACTCTTACAAAGTGATTGCTAACAAAACACTAGCACACTGCAAAAGGCCAGAGAATTTAACCCGGCTTGGTTACAACACAGGAACATTTAACAGAGTTCTCTCCATTTTGGAAATGTGGTTCGGAGAGCGTTGCATGATTATTATTTCTGGATAATACACCTCCCTAAAATCTTTACAAACCCCAGACCAAAACCTTAAATATACATGTCCGACATTTTATGTAAATCATGCTGAAGGCAAGTTTTCAAAAGCAATTCAAACAGACAGTACCTTCTCTCTCATCTGCGGAGCATGTGGAGGAAACAAAAGCAGTGAGTACAACAGGAGGGCAGCAGAGCTCACCCACGACCATGACTATGACCGTGGCGTGACGTGACCTGTCCACCTCCCTGCTTAGCACTAAAGGAGCTCCGATATGTTTATTGGAGAGTGTTAAAAGGTTTTATTCTTTTCAGGTGTGGTGATTTTATGAACAAATGACGGCTCGTCACCTGGGGGCTTGACTCGTCGAGGCTTGAAGAGGGCTTTAGGTCGCTGCAGTGCAACTCTCCTGGTTGAAGCCAAACAAAACAGGGCTAAATCAAAACAGGAGTCATTTGAAATAGATTTTAAAAAGAGTGTTTTTAAGTTAGCAAACATTTTGACAATATAAAAAGCATAACATGGCCACCTCTCATGGAGCTGCTGTGAGGGGATGAGCCCAGCCCGAGTGTTGCTGTCGCCAAGGTGACAGGCCTGCCACCAGGTGTCATCCTCCATGCTGACAATCTGGAGGACGTCGCCCCTGTTGAAGGCCACAGCTGCATCCTTGCACGGAACAGCGGGATCGTCTTTAGGATCGTAGTCAAAAATAGCTCGCAAAAACAGCTGAGAAAAGAAAAAAAGTACAAACTGTTTTTGTCTTCAACAGACAAACAGGAGACCAGTTAAAATCAACATTATTTCATCTGTTCAGTCTTTTCTCATAATGCAGCTTTTTGAATTTGCTCTGTATGCTGGCAACAAACGCATCATCTTTGTCTGCTGCTTTTTCACATGAGTCATTTTTGAGAGATGACCACGATCATAGAAAATAATTTCTTAATCTTTTACAAATGCTCCTTTCTCAGTTTCCAGCTTGGACATTCACTCCATGTACTAAATGCGGTGGTGTTGGCTGAGGTTTTTTCTTCAGAAAAGAGGATTTTGAAACTTAAAATTTTCCACATAAGGCGAATAGCTTGCGGCTTATGCTAAATCGAGTTGATGCGGCTCAACACGCCATGTGTGCAAAATGCTAATAAATTCTATGAAAGCTGTAAATTGTAGTGAACTTAGTGTCTTATCCTTGACTGTCTGATCTGGATTTACTTCTTTGACAACGTGCTGCAGTAGTGACAGCATTGTGGCAAAAACTCATCTTACTTTACTGAAACCAGGTGGGCAGCTTTCCTCATGCAGCCAGACTGCATATTAATGTAAAATACACACAGCACAGAATATCTGTGCTTAATATTTACTGTACCTTCTTATCTGATGGCGTTTCTTCCTTGGAGGAGGCAGGAATGATTTTGAATTTAATTTCACCCTGAGAGCGAGCCTGCAGAAGGACAGTGGAAAGGATCAAATTGATATTTTTGGACATTTTCATATTTGCTTGTTAAGAGTTAGATGAGAGGATTTATGGCACTAGCTTAGCTTAGCATAAAGATGGGAAGCAGAGGAAAACAGCTGACCTTGCTGTCTGCAGAACAGCATGTCAGCATCTCTATGTTTTGTAATTTAGATCTCATTTGTAAAGTTTGTAAACATATAAATTCAATGAATATAAAAGATTATTTCAGTGCAGATTTTTACTAAGCTAGCTATTTACCATTCTGTCTATAGCTTGCGGTTAGCTAAGCTAGCATTTTCCTGGCTGTAGCTTCATATTCCTTTACAGGATATGGCAAAAAATATTGTAAGTAACTGAATTTAAATGATTAGATTCCACTAACAACAGTTGGGTGTGCAAGCAAACCTAATATATTTTATCCCTCTGTGCCTCATATATTCATTCTTGTATGGAACTATTTGAAAGTCACTGAACCACAGTTTTGTGGGTGAGTGGCACGTTACCTCAGTATCACACACATAGACACTGTAGCTTATTTTGAGTCACTTCCAAAAACACCATCCTATTCCTGGACCACTTATATACCAAATGTGAATAAATCCGCAGCATGGAATAATCACACACAAATGAAATTCAATAACATTAACTAAAAACTACAGTATGTTGTTCTAAGATTTAAAAACTATATATTCAAGACTTTCAGCGTTTTACGTCTTCAATAGTGGGGTTGGAGCTGATGTCCACAGACATGGTAGAGAAGTTAAACAGTATGTACAAATAAAGTGACACTTGATTTTGTTTTTTACATGAGATCTTTTGACAATAGGAAAAATACAGAACAATGTCAGCCTTCCTTTATGTTGTAAGATAGAAAAGAAAAATGGTAAAGTTCAGAGCAAGGCAACTTTGAGGCAAACGATGTGAACAGCGGAGGCGAGACTGACCAGAAGAGAAGGGATTTCCTTTGGCTTCCTGTGCTCCAGTGAGACTCCGTTCACCTCTTTCAGCTCATCTCCTTCATGGATCAGGCCTTCAAAGTGTTGGAAATGCATACGGAAATTTGTAACACATGCTCTTCTCTGTAACAGGTATGTACATGTTTGCTACTACAGCATGTGTGGGGTGGACACAAGTGTAATGACTCGATTTTATCAGCTTACCGCTTTTATCAGCTGCACCACCTCTCATTATCCTCGCCACAACAATAGCCCCTGTGGATTTATCCATCCTAATTGTTGCCCCCTTGAGGATGGTGATTAAGAAATAAAAGGATAACAGACAAACACATGAGATGAGAAGCAAAGAGGTCAAGGGACAGACATTAAAAATAACATGCTGATTCTATTACAGTCTAGACAAGCTTCTTATTTAGAGTCACTTCATTCCATTGAAGGTTGTTTGTATCGAGACGGGACCATTTATCCAGCTGCCTTCATGTAACACACAAAGCGCTGGAAGAGGTTATCCAAACGAGCATTATTTTCAACAGATGTTATTGACGTGGAGCAAATCGTAATGGAAATGCAGTTGACTACAATCAGCTCAAGCTTGGGTGTAACCCCGTTGTCTGGAAAACGGGAACACGCTGGACGGATCAAAGAGACCATGTCAGACAAAGGTCAGCCCCCCTCCAATCTAGCTTTGGGATCAATACAAAAGTATGTTCTTTATTATTTGGTCCTCAGCACATTCCCCCCTGAAAGCTCAACCACTGACACATGAGCATACACACTGCAAAAAAAATTTCCAGCATCAGGTTGACTAAATTATTCTTATTTTCATTGTTACAATTACTGTTTCTTTAAATAAAAGATTCAGCTCATCTTCTCCACTATTATCATGTTTTTGGCCACTGTTTGTGTTTTAGCCAGCAGGGTATCAACAACTTTCCAAGTAATTTGGTCAAAAGTAAGGCCACAGGTTATGAAACATATTGTGCTCAATGTCTGGTGTGGATACAAAATTTTGAACTTTGTGTGTGAGGGCATTTTTGAACATTTCTGTTATTTTTTAATGAACTACTGAATGACCCATTTGAGCAGAGAAACATCTGGCACATGTTCCCTTCACCGTATGTATTTTATGGAGATCTCAATCCAAATGCAGATATAAGACACTCATTTTGATGATTATTACGATTTTGAGAATTTTTCTGATTTGGCTGGTGTATGAGCTCTTATAATCAAGACTTTGAAACAACCTGATTTACATCAAGAGCAGAAGAGAAATTATCCCAGTCGGTTTTAATGCCCTATACATCTTTAAAGGACTCATTTAAGTTTTGCAGCGCGTATGCATATAAACACTCACAGCAGATATATGGCAATAAAGATGTGGAAGAATTGACTGTAAATTCCGGCTTGAGGAAAGCGAGCAGCAGGCCAAACGTGAGGCCGATCCAGGCTGCAGGAACCTTTTCTTATGTTTCCTGTCATTCCACAGGCTGTAGTCCTGCTGCACTTTGGCATGCAAGCCCTCAGCAGTCATGCTGTTTGACAACATGACATAAATTCAGTTGCTGGAGAGAGATTCCTGTTGAGATGCCGAGTCCCTGGGATATGTTTATTGCTTTGAAATGCATGTGTGTGTCAGATATTTTGAATGGACAAATTACAAATGTTTGAGCGCAGTTGCCCTGTTACATGGTTGTCTTAACTTATATAGACGCATTTGTGTTTGTTTTGTAAGCGTTATAAGTCCAGGTAGACCAAATTAAAAACAAGCTGACATGTAGTAAAGTATAACTGGACGTGTTTTGGGGGAATTTTTAAAGATTCACATGATTAGAGTGGAAAATACATTTCAGTGTTGGTAAGGGTAAACTAGACTATTTTCTGCTTAATGGGTGACAACAGAAGGAACGGACTTTTTCCATTGTTTATTAGTCTAAAAGTTCTTTGAACTGAGAGGTTATACTTATTAATCACCAGGGAAATATGGTTATTTCCTTTCTTGCCGAGAGTTAGATGAAAATATTAATACCACTCTCATGTCTTTACAATAACATAATTGCTGCTCAGGCCAGTGGGTGATTATTGAAACTTAGCTTGATTGGAAAAATGAGGAAAACAGCTACTCTGGCTCTGTTCAGAGATAAAAACAAAAGATCTATCTTTCAACAGCTCTAAAGCTTACAATCAACACATTATATCTCATTCCGGTAGTATCAAGAAAATGAAAAACAAAATCTAATTATCTTAGCAGAGCCAGTCTTGCTGCTTCCCTCTGTTTTTAGTCTTTATGCTAAGTTAAGCTAACCAACAGCTGGATTTAGCGGCATATTTAGGATACAGACATGAGAGTGGTGCTGTATCAGTGTTCTCATTAACTCTTGACGAGAAAGCTTATGTGCACTCCTAAAAATGTTGAACTGTTTAACCTTTATTTCCTAAATTGTGGAACTATTTAAAGGGCCATTCCAGTCTATTTTTGACTTCTCACCATTAGCAGACATCTTCCCTATATTCTACAAATGTTATTGCTAAAATTCGACCATGTGTACGCTTTAGTAGATCTCAAACTGCATTTTTAAACGTCATTCATTGCCATTCATGTTGAAACAGGGTATAGAGACACTATGGGACATGTGAAAGATGCTAGGTATAGGTAATTCATATTATAGAGGATGTCTGTGTTTATTTAGTCAAAAATCACCAAGTGATAGAGAGAGGAAGGAGCCAGGAGCCATTGAGA
>JAQFJA010000004.1:5700036-5712502 GCA_029874485.1 Naso brachycentron
AGTGATAGAGAGAGGAAGGAGCCAGGAGCCATTGAGATGAATGTTATTATGCCTGGAAAAACAGTTCCTTTCAAGTGCTGCCTTCCTAGCTCAAATATAGGTGTAAAGAAGGATTTTGACACAGAAGTTCATTTTAACATTGTCACGCATTTTCAGGTACTTCCTGTAAGTTTACTGAATATGGACAGAATGTAGACAAACATGACATTATAGATAAAGCTATTTTGGGAAAAATGCATGTGGTTTATGTCACTGATGTGGCCGATGTTGACAAAGGACAACGACATGTAGCAACGCTGGTATGGACATTTAGGCCAAACAGGATATACATCACATTTGTGTCGTGACTTTTGAAACATGAAGACGTGTTCACTGACCAGGGGCTCTTTGGTTTTGACCAGACTGACAATTTTGACTGAATCCTCGTCCTCCTCCAGTACATCATCAGGCACTGGTGGCAGAGTTGGCTCAAAGTCTCTCTGAGCAACAGCGTCATGGACAGACAGGAGACTCTGTAAAGGAAACAGAAATGAAGTGAAGGTGTTGATCTGTATTTAGTTAAGTCACTTAGAATTCGAGATGCTGTTAACAGATGTGACTTGGGATAGTGTTTTATAATGCCTCACGCTTCGTATGGAAAGCGGGTAAAGGCCAGCAGAACACTCCAAACAAAATGGAAACTGGCGTGTTGGCTGTCAAGCTGCTGTCAAATTTGGCATTGTGTGCAAATGCCAGTGTAGTCACTGCAAAAGTCTATTTATTTAATGTTGTCTTTTATAGATGGAAGTGTATTGAAGAACCACTGTAACCAGACGGACCAGTGGAGGTTTAGACCAACATTTCTAGACCAACTGGTTGGCTTCAGATGGCTAAATATAATTATAAGGTTAAAAATGCAACCGGTCCCTGTTGAATAACTAAAGGTGACTGGTTGGTGGATGAGATTGTGCAAAAATTACAACAAGTTTGGCTGGCCTCTCTGCACTCACTACAGGGACTGAATCCAAACACAGCACTTTCTGCTTGGTTGCAAACCTTCTATTTCGCCTGTGCCAACATGCCAAAATTGATTTAGTTTGGAAAATTGTGCCAACTTGTGGGCCACCTGAAAGCAACCCCCCACACGACCGACAGAGCCTCTGCCGGCAGTCGGCTCAGCTCAAACATGACACATGTCTGAGAAAAAATGAATGACTGTGAACTGATATATGACTCAATATCCAGACGGTTCATTTAAGTTCATTCTTTGTTAACTTTGGCAGCGTGAAACCCCCACGTTTGTTTGCAGAAAAACAATATTCCGGAGACACGTTAATCTGTCATCCTGAGCCTGTACAAAGTGTAATTCCAATAAAAAAATGAAAAAGGAACTCACTGTAATAAGAGAGAATGGGAAGAGGGGGGAAATTTCTGCTCATTAACTCAATTTGAACAATCAGCCAATCCATCTGTCAGTTAGTCTACTTGTTATCCCCGTGTCCATCAACAGTTGCTCTGCTCAGAAGCTGCCAGCGCGTGAGCAATGTGTCTCTGGCCACTTTCAGGGACAGGTTTTCAAAAAACAAACATTCATTTACAGAATATTATAACCAGAGTTTCTCATAAGTATGTGTGAGCTCCTGCGTCGGGGCCAAGAACAAACAGGTCATTAAGACTGTTTAAACAAACCTGTTAGTTCTCGACTGGCTTCAGCTCCTCATTAGGAAAAGCCACGACTTCTGCAGCTAACTGGAAAAGCATACACTATATGTATATTTGTGTGTGTGTGTGTGTGTGTCTGAAATATGACTGTCAGCAGATCTAAAAATAAGGAAACACGCATCTGTAGTCTGGGTCTCTTCATGAGTGAACACTAATAAGCAGAACTAGGAGGCAGATTAACTTCAGTGCCAGTGTGGGTAATAGATGTCAGCACCTCTTAGCGGGCAGAATGATGAGGTGAAATCAATTTGAATAAAATTCACACTTGGATAGAATTTGTCAATTTGTGTGACCCATATTAGAGGTGAATGTAAGAAACAAAATACTACAAGCCTTTAATGGGTGTGTAAGCTTCAGTGTTCAGTCCCCTGAACAGCATCAGAATGGCTCAGATGAAGCATGGCCGCATTAGAGTTAGCATGTCAGACTGCAGTTCTAGTGTTAGCCGTGTCAAGAAAAATGACTGAACATGTAACCACACCATTCACGAGTGGGTTTCTTTTATTTTTTAACGATCCACTGGGGCGCTGAAGTAAAGAAAGCAAAAACATCTTCTTCCGAATGGATTCCTGCTTCATAAATGGTCCATGTGAATAGCAATTACAGGATATGCTTCAGTGATAGAAAACTGAACTCTTGCACAATTTGAGGCATGTTTATATGTCTGTATGTGGTAATGTTATGGAGTTTAAGAAGCCACTGGGGGGAAATGTTCAACATGTTGGAAAAATACACTTAATTGTTTTCTGGTCAAGAGTCAGATGATAAAAAGCAATGCATCTGTCATGTCTGTCCATCAAATTTGAAGCTAGAGTTAGCAGCCGGTTAGTTTGATTAGCTTAGAATACAGACTGGAAACAGGAGTCTAACGAGTCCCACTAATTACAATACAATAACCAAAGTGTGAGCTAACAGTTAGTGTTGTTGTTCTTTTCACAGTATCAGTTCCTTTGTGTTCTTAAATGTATCAAACTTTTTGGACCTTTTGAGTTTTGATACTTTTTCTTAGTTTGAGAGAACGGTTAGTACATGTGAGCTCAGAATGGATTACTGCAGAGAAAAATCACGAGTAAAAATGACTCAGCATAAAGCCTCATTTATACTCTGTCACACAAAGCCGTGGGTGTGAAAATAACAGCTCTACAACAAACACGCATCAGAGTATAAATTCATCTCTACTCTGACTGGAGTTGGTCTTTAGGAGTAGAAGAAGACATTCCAGTTCGTGTGAAGTGAAGTGAACTAGTTTGATAGTTTGAGTGAAGTGTTTCCTGTCTACCGGTCTAGTTCAAAGTCTGAATCACTGAATCAGTCCTCCTGTTTCCTCAGTGTCACTCTCTTGGTCCCGGTCCTCCTCATTCATTCATTCATTGCTTGTGTATGAGTGCATGAACAGCAGAGCAGAGATGGACGCGGCACATGTCAGACACTTAAAAAAAATCTGTTCTAAAAGATTTCTTTGTTTATTTTTGCCCAACACTATTAACAGTTAACAGTTGTGATTGTAGTTTGATAATTAATGGGTATATCACTGCACACTTTCTCATTTAAGCCAAGCTAAATGTCTAAATGCCGGCTATTTTCACATAGGTAGCATATCAGCTTAGTACACAGGGAAACAACTAGCCCGTGTATCTCTTGTTGAGACTAACAAGTACATAAACCATACAGCAGTTTTAAAAAAAAAGTGAATAGCAGTTTTACAGGGTAATTTAAAATTATTTAGAAGTTATGTAGTTTGAATGGACAAAGGGCTTAGCTGAGAGTTTTAGGTTAATATGTCTTAAGCAGGGGTGGAAAGACTACAAAAAAAATCTGCTTAAGTAGAATTACTGTTACCTTAATAAAATTTTACTGAAGCGGAAGTAAAATTACTGGTGTAAAAAATGTACTCAAGTAAAAAGTAGCTTATTTAAAATGGACTCAGAGTACAAGTTACTAAGTTACTTTTTGGGGGGTCGCAGGGGGGTTCATAATATCATCTCTCCATCTTTATCTCCCTCCATGTCTGCACAAAAATACCCCTTTGCTGTCTGGGTGTGTGTGACTGACTGTAGTTCACCTTCTGGCTCTGCAGTTAGTCAGCCAGAGCCAATCAGATTGACAGTTACTGGCACGCAGTCACAGCACCATTTTATAGAAAATTTGGAGAAACTTCTTGTTTCAGCTTTTTGTTTTTACTCAGTAACGGATGTGATTTAAAATGTGGTGAAGTGCAATACTTCAAACAAAACCTACTTAAGTAAAAGTAAAATTACAGATTTGAAAAACTGCTTGAAAAAGTACAAGTACACAAAAAACTACTCAATAACAGGAACACGTGTAAATGTAATCAGTTATTTTCCACCTCTAGTCTTAAGCCACAGGAACACATCACCATTATATTATAAATTAATACTCTTCACCTTAAAGTGGGGTTTGGAAAAAAGGCCAACTAGTTCTTTGACTTCATTTCTCCAACCTAAGTGCATCAGCTCCTCCACCAACTGGAAGAAGAGGAAAAGAGAGGAAGAGGCAGGATATTATAATGAGTAGAGGTACATTTGCATCATGGCCTGAGGAAGGTTGGCTTCAGGCGTCTTTGTAACGACAGAGAAATGAGCAGAGAGACAAAAAAGGAGCAGTTGTTGTGACACATCACATGCTGTCCTTTTGTCCTGTCTTTCACATGGCACCGTTTCCTTCATTGGGGATTTGCTCCTCTTGTTGTTAAGCTATTTGTCCGTGTTTCTGTTTGGGTTTTCTGCCTTCTAACCACTGTTGATAAAAAAAAATTTTAAAAATCCCAATCGCTTGAGACTGCAGGACTGCAGCGGCAGCAATGCAAACAGAGCAGCCTTGACCGTCAGCAGCAAGTGGAGAGGCGGAGAGTGACTGTGTGCAGTCGCCCGTTCTGTAAAGCATATTGCTGTAATGACTTCTACTGCTTCAAGATGTCGAAGTACACTCCAAAGACACAATGCATGAAGGTCATTACTTTCCACTGTGAGCAAACAGAAGCCTCTCTGAGGGGAACCAGACCTATGGTTTGGCCCTTCCAGTAGGTCCCGATGATTTAAGCCAGGCAGAGAGCGGCTGTCGAACCGAATCTGAGACAAAGGGAGTGAAGGGAAGGAGATGGAGAGGAGCGTGGGGGAAAGGACAGGAGTAGATTGACAGTATGGAAACATGGCAGGAATTACAGTATGTAGGTAGGAAGCAGATAAAGGACAGAAAATGAAGAGAAAGGGGAAAAGGATAGAGATAATGGAAGGAAAGTGTGGTTTGGGGGTGGAAGGAGGAAAAGATGGAAGCAAGGGAAGGGAAAAGGGTAAAAGAGCATCTTCATTTGAAACTTTATCCTGTTACAAGAGGGGAAAAGTCAGAAAATGAAGGTGGAACATGATGGAAATGGTACAAAGAAGAAACTGAGATGAAATTAAACCATAGGAGTGATGGGTTGGTTGCAAGGAAGAAGAGAACTACTAGGTCTATATAAAATATGAAGTCTGAAGGGAATGGAGACTGGTCGTGCCGTTTTAGTCACAGCCGTAGTGGGAGTACTCTCTGTCACTTCATCTTAAATTTGAAATTAATTATATTCCTCCAACCTGAAACATTAGACTACACACAAAATGAATTTAGCAGCCTTTTACTCTGCGCAGTCCTCAATGACCTAACTCTTGGCATTCAGATATTAAATGATATCTGCTGTCAAACACAGCCATACAAGCAATGACATATGAGTTTTGAGATTTGAGAGAATTCAGTACACATAGTACGAAATGCACGTTCCCTCCTGCTTCTGTGTGACAGGAAAGTTATCTGTATATCAAAGGGAACAATTTGAATGATGAAAAATCTTTCTTGTTCCCTCTGCTGTCAAACTGTCTCCCACAGCAGTTTCTATCTGTAAAAGATGTTTGGAGAGAGTTGCTCACGTCTAAGGCCAGACTCGCTGCGTGCTCCTGGACAGGGATGGGGCTTCGCTTCTCAAAACGCTTCAGACGCTCGTGGATCTGTCAGGAAAGTATCACAAACAAGATTTTCTCTGCAGTAAAAAGGCACTTGATCTAACTTCTACCACTAATCCAAATACTGCTAGTACTACAGCTACTTGGTCTTATTGCTACTTCTTCTACGAACATAAATTTAATATAATATAGTTACTTTTTTTTGGAAAGATATACAGTACCAGGGCTAAAGCAGCTATGAAAATTTTAAATAAATGTTATAAATTTAAAAAAAATTCTTGTACTTGTTACTTTTCTTAGCACAGTTAAAAACAAAGAAACAAATGACATAAAAGCATTTTCACTGCATTAAGTAGCCCACTGTGTTTAACTTTGAGTTACTTGCACTTTCTATTAATTACTTAGTTGCTTTCTAGTTACTTAACAGATTTAGGAAAATAAATATTATTAATATAATGTGTACAACCTGTATTATCACTCTTTAAAATACAATACATTGCAATAAATAAAATACATTTAACTACCTTACATGTATGCTAACAATACAAATAAATAGTTAAAACTAGCTCCCTCTTGACCGATTACAACACTGAAGTATCACTAAATATATTATTAGTTATACACATAATTCTAAAATATTTTAGTGCAACACTTTCAGAAGCAATTTGTCCTGTACTACTATATGGGAAATGTATAGTATCATATATTTTGCTCAAGATTCTGGATTTTTGAGTAAGTAACAATACTTTTACTTGCCATGAAATATTTCTACACTGTTAACAACTACTGAAAATGGGATCTGAATATTTAGTCCATCTTTGTATTAGAACAACCTTCCAAATGCTGAGAAAAGTGCAGCTAAAAAAGTAACAAAAAATTGATGATGCAATTGAAATGTATTGAAGCAAATGTGAATGTTCCAGTGTAGCACAAACATGTCTTCACCTTAAAGAGCAGGTGAAGCTTCTTCTCCATCAACATGCTGTGAAGGAACCTGTAGTCTTCCTCTCGGTCTGTATGAGACTCTGTCCCAGACATCACTGATGATAGCAGCATGCACACGCCTGCAGGAAGAGATGCATGACATCCCCACACACACACACACACACACACACACACACAGATAAGCTCTCCACCTGCACCTGTTATTCATTTACAGTGTGTGTTTTAAAGGTTATAAGGTGAGGTCAGGAACCGAAAAAGAGAGGTCAAAGGTTAAATGGAGGGCATGATGATGAAAAGCCTCCCATGGCGTCAGTCTATCAATCTATTTCATTACAAAAGCAGGACAAGAGTGGTGAAAATGAAAAGAAAAATAAACCTAATGTGCTGACCTGCTACACTGTGGCCATACCTCTGTGTTCAGTTCTGCTCAGCATCCTCCTCAGTCTGACAACAGAGAAGAAAACTTTGGCAAATATTCAAAGTTTTCATATATATTCATATTAAGTTATCTGTTTCAGATTTTTTGTTTTCTCTTAGCTAAGAGGGGGATTAAAGCATGAAACGGAGACAGAGAAATTATTTGAGAAAGAAAGGAAATGAATTGTTTTCTCAACATGATATGCTTCTTATGAGATAATACTGCCCCCTAATGCTGGTGCGAGATATTGCAACATTACGGTAATTGTTCCACTAACCATGTGGATATTTTAACAAATTAAAGCAGTCAAAGTGTTATCAGCAGCATTCAGAATTTTATTATGAAATTCAACTTAACATTTTTACATGCTGGATTATTTACCAAAAATTACATCACACAAATGATGTAAACAAACTCATACGGCTTAAATATTGGATGTCATTTATTCAGATGAATTAATTTTTTTATCCTCTCTCATATCATGATTTTTATGAATACAAAATATTTTTTATGCAAATGTGCAGAACTCCATGTTAAAACATGATGATCAGATCAGCAGAACTGCACTTATTAGATAACAGAATCAATGCCTCAACAAGAAACACAACACATTATCCACACTTATGTATTGTTTGATATCTTAACATTGTAATAGTTCATATTAAATTAAAATGTTGTTGAAATAATTTGGACCCATGATCTCTTTGTGTCCATGTTTCTGTCCATTTCTACACATTTTAAGTTGAAAAAATTCCAGCTCATGGCAAACAAACAAAATATAAACTGCACTCACCAGAGACTGTCCATGCTGTTAGACCCAGTTCAGGCAGGCCGTGTCGCTTAATATCTAAAGAACATGAGCTGCATTTGAACATCCACTTGTAGAGAGAAGCTGTAAAGTGTTTGACTGCCCAGATTTTCAATGGGACTGTCTCTTAATCAGTCAATATGTGTTCGGTCTGACCTAAATCAAGCCAACGGGCAATCAATACAGCAATCAAAAAGAGTGCAGGATGTAATGTTCATCTACACCAGTTCACTTTCACATATGTCACCAATTTAATGGAATCAGAAGTCAGCAGTTGCACCATTTCAGTACCCTTTTCTTTTTTTCTCTTTGGAAGACCAATTTCACTCTCCTTTTCTAGTGATATTCTGGTTAAATCTGTCTTTTATGGAGTGCATCAACTTCAACAAATAAAGGAGGTGATGCATGACACAAATAAATAAATAAATAAATCCAATTACCTCTATAAAATAGGTTTGTAGCTTTTTATGAGGGGTGAGATCATGCAGTGCGATAAATGTTAACACAGTACAGGAGCTGGTCAGTGTCACTTCGATCTGTTTGGGGAACTGAAAATACGGCCTAATTTATGGACCAAGATATATGTGCTGTGAAGTGAATTATGCAAAAGATTCATCTGTTAAAGTACTTGTCTGAATACTGAAGAGAAAACCAGAGTGTCTGTGCCGCTTCATTTCCACACTACCCACAAGTCCCCGAGAGAAAAAAGAATATTAGCAATACTCAGTACTGTTCATAAAGGGCAAAGTGTTCCTGCCGTTAAGATAACAGAGCAGACTAGCGGACACATCGTGGGTGTGTCCCAGAAAATGGCCAGCCAACAAGATGTGAACTGGGAGGAGTCCACAGCACCGACTAGCCGTTTTCAGCTGCGTCACGTTATCCAGAGACAGCGAGGCTGGGACCGGAAATAAATTTACTTCAAAATAACAGTGCAATCTTTAAAAATGTCTTCAGTCGATAAAAAGAACTGTGCGTTTTGTCCTGTCTTGCCTTTCCATGCAGTTGTAATATTATTTTCTATAAATAATCAAAAAATAGAAAAATAAACATATCTTTTATTTTTAAGTCTGCTGCCCGTTTCTAGATTTCAGAATCAATATCACGTTTTTATTTTACGAGTAAAAAAATCATTACAACACGAATTATTAGTCAATTTAACATGGAATATTTCTTGTTATAGGCTAATGGGACAGGTGAGAATGTGTCACTGTACCAGAAATACACTGTGTTTTTAACGATGACAGGTAGCTTTTCAACTTACTTCTCATTTCTTGATAAATTTTGACCGTTTTGTCCTGTAATTTGATTGAAAATTACGGCTACCTGTGGACCGTCTAAGTGGCATTTTATAGTTCACCTTTTTTCCTTCAGCTTTTCTTGGTTGTGGTACTTTCTTTACTCTTTTTTCCATATTCGATAATCTACACTTTTAATTTGAAAGGACCCGGAACTTCCCATTGCTGAACGCCGATGAGCCCGTCTTCTCCGTTTCCTACTGACTCTGCTGCTTTTCGCCGAGCTACATCGGTCAAACCAAGCGCCTAACGTTACCGTAACTACATGCCAAATGATGCGCTGAGGGTGGTTTTTAATAAAGACCACCCGCTATGCTATGCTGGTGCTCGGTGCACGGCTTCTAGGTATCTGTTTGGCAGCATAGACTGAGTCTAGGTATCAGGAAGCTGAAGAAAAGAGAACTGTGAGAGCAGATAGACAGGAGGCCACGGTTCCCCCTCACACACATACATACATCACCACGGCCTTGATGGTGATGTATGCAAGGAAACCAACAAGAGTCAGCGATGGGTAAATCAAGCACAAACGTTAACATTTTTTTTAAACTTCCGCTTTTTATTTGTAGGTTGGTTAATCACGTTTGCGGGTGTTCGATAGCTTACGTTAACGTTATTAGTGCTAAGTTACTAGCTAACGTTAGCGTTAACAGTTTGCCTGCAATTAGCTATGGGTTCTGGATGTTTCCTGTAGCTAACTGAATAGCGTTAGCCAGCTTACCTTTTAATAGTAAATCCTGCGTACATAGTGCAGAGTACATATTATCACTTTAAACATAATTGGTTATTTTCTATCCGTGGCAAAACGATCCAACAGCTGTTGCTAAGATGGCAAATCAAGCTAACTTAGCTAACGGCAGCTAATTGGCTAAATATGATCCAGAGCCTATGATAGAAATGTCAGAAATGTTAGTAAAGCTAGCCCAACAATTCTTGCTGAACGTTACTGACCTCCAACACAATTTATTGTGTTTGTCCCCACAGGTGCAACGACAGAAGGGATTCACAATCCTATCAGGTATGGTTTGTTAGTCACCTGTCATTACTCCCTACTAACGTGACTAATTAAGGTGTATTCAATATTTTTTTCCATTAAAATGCTAAAATGAAATTTTCATATTTATTTAACAACCACACAAAAAATAGGTGGCTGTATAGGAAAATCTATGGTTTGAGACACGTCTCGCTGTTTCAGCTCAATGTAAAATCCCAATAGTATTTCACACTTTTTGATACTGTGGAGATATATAAATCATTAGATATATTATTTGCATTAATCTACGTTTTTTGTGTAGCGATGTATTGCTCCTTGCATAACCACATACCGATTATACCAGCTTTGAAATGGCTTCCTGTACGCTTAATACAGCAGAACCCCTAAGACAGAGAAGCTTGGCTGTGCAAACAAATTTTAATGTATTGCAGACATGCAGATCTCACACATGGTAGAGATGTGTTTCTTTTGGCAAGCAGACATTTATGAACTGTGCAAAAGATGTTACATTAAACCATCCCCAGTCTTGAGCTCTAAGATATTTTGGAGGAAATGATCTATGTTATTACTGCATTTTTTATTAGTGTCAGTGGTGTAACACTTCCTTAATGAAACTTACTAAATGCTTTATATGTTCCAGAAAAGTAAATGCTAGTATGAACTGCGTGTGAAAATGATATAAGTGTAACCTTGAGCACATCCCCATGATTCTTCCTGCCCTGCTTTGTCCGATCTAGACCCATAAATCTCAGCCAAAGAGCCAGTCCAGCAGCCTTCACCGTTACGACAAGGTGCGCGATGGCTCATCAGACCCCACGCCTCCTTACAAGATGCTGCGACGCTCAGACGAGAGTCCTGTCAGCAGACAAGGCGACGGTGCAGGACATGGCAAGGCAAAAGCCTCTCATGCAGTTAGAGGAAAAAATGGTAAGTGCAGGTCTGATGGTCATGTGCATGCAATTAAGTTTTATCTTAAACGGTTGTTGTTGTTGTAAGGAAATATCAGCTTCTCGGTTCTGCTGTAGCCTCAGATGGATAGAGAAA
This sequence comes from Naso brachycentron, assembly GCA_029874485.1. NCBI lineage: Eukaryota > Metazoa > Chordata > Actinopteri > Acanthuriformes > Acanthuridae > Naso > Naso brachycentron. The sequence continues at coordinate 5,711,195 of JAQFJA010000004.1, forward strand.
GGCAAATGCTTGTGGCTGCAGGCAAGCTAATGGCTCTCAGCCTCAGCTTCCTGTGAGTAATTTGGATGTATGATATTTTTAAATTTTGTTGTTCTTCTTGTGTTGATGTCTGACATAATGTGTGGACTTTTCTTATAAGCACTTAAACTAGAGTTGTGCAAATAAAATGATAGGTTGTCACAAAAACAAATTAGTAGATAATGATGATAAGCTTTGGATCAGTCTTATCATAAAGCATAATTAAATGTGATAACAGCCCATAGTGTGCAGGCTGGCACATCAAAGTACACATCCACTTCCACCTCAAACCATTGTTTGAGCTTGATTGTGTGAGAGGAAAAATAACAAGGGACACAAAAGCGACTTTTGCCCCTCTGCTGTCTGTTATGGCTGTGTGCTGCCTGTTAGCACAGGGCGTGGCTGAGTTCCTCACACAGACGGTGGACAGCAGTGTAGCTTCAGAGCAGAGCCCAATGTGGAGGCAATGAAACAGATTTTAAGATACATTCTTCTGGAATCAACAACAATACTTACTACGAATAAGTGCAAGTAAAGGGAGACCATATGATCGATGTATGAAGCACATGTTGCAGAACAGAACACAAATGTGCAGAAATGTGACTTCTTCAGTCACTCTGCCCTCAATGACTTGCTGCCTTTAATTCACACCCACTTTGTTTTACAGTCACACGGAGCTCATTATTCTTAAGTGCTGAAAGTGAACTCCTGTTATTCTCATAAGCTGAGAAAACTGGTGACAAAAAGATTATACAACTTAAATTATATGGAGCTGGGTTGGACACCTCAAATAAAGTGTGAGGTGAGATTCAGGTTGTGCCGACCAAGATGTAAAACACAACAAAATATTTCTATCACCCTAAAAGAGACCACAGTCTTTTTAATAAGTTACAAGGCAGAATGACTTGTTGTTCTGTTAAGGCAGATGATGCATGTTTGCAAGCATTTCTATACGTCTTATTAAAAACATTTTTAATCACAAAATATATGCTAAACACAGCATTTTTTTATTATTCAGTCATCACACGCAACACAATAAGTACTTAGAACATACAGTCAAATGTACAAAAATAATAAATATATACATTCTAGATAACAACACAAAGTAGGCTAATTAATGTATGAAGGTAACGACTGAAAAGGTGTGGGCAGAAGCATAACGCTTACATATGCCTATCCTACCTAAAGTCCTGCATTAAAGGGGAATTCCTGTTTTTTTTGACACCTGGACCTTATTTATAGGAATAAATACGCTCATATACTCACCCAGACAATTTTGGTGCAGCTTGG
>JAQFJA010000004.1:5712602-5726481 GCA_029874485.1 Naso brachycentron
ACATCCATCATACTCAAAGTCGTCGTCCGACACCTCTACATCAGATAAATATTCTGCCATGTTGCACAAAAATAGCCAACCATAACAAAGTAATGATATAAATAAATAAGGTCCAGGTGTCAAAAAATGGGAATTCCCCTTTAAATTAAGCTACCCACCAGAAAATAATAAAAATGAGAAAAGAAAAAAACAACCTATTTTAATTTGTAACTCTCAGAAATAGCCTTATTAGCCATTCATTTGAAAATCAGTAGTTAATTACACATTCTTAAATTTAAGTAAGCATCATTCCAAAATCTAACCCCAACAACAGAAATACATCTCCTTTTAATCCCTTTCTTAGCTTTTGGAACGATAAACTTACAAACATCTCTTAAACCATATTTACGCACCTGCACTGAAAAGAATCTTCATACTGGATTCGGCAGTGACTTTGTTTTTGCTCTGTACATTATTTGCATTATTTTAAAATAAACCAAATCACTGAATTTCAAAACATGTGACTTTGTAAACAATGGATTTGTGTGATCATAATAACCAGCCTTATTGATGAGACGGATAGCTTGTTTTTTCCAACACTGTTATTGAATTAATAGCTGTTTTAAAAGTTGATCCCCACAATTCTACACAGTACAGTAAGTAAATTAATGAACCTTCTGCTTTCCTCAGACTTAAGTCCTTATCAGGATACTAAGCTTTTAAATAGGCAGCATTGTCAAAGTTATAAAAAAAAAAATCAATTTGTTCATATATTTTGTGATATTATCCTGCAATACCTGTAAGCCTCATCACTTTGGTGGAGACATGGGTTCAGATTTTAACAGTAGCGAAACTTTTACTCAGAAACTTCCATGGAGAAAAAACTGAAGCTTAAAATTTAAGTGCATCTCACTCGATCAAACCACAGTGTAGCTACTGCTGCCCAAATTTAATGATGTAAACATTGAAGAATGAGAAAATGTTTCTCATTCGATAGCTACGGCTGCCACAGAGTGTTTAGTCCTCTGCAGAACATTGTGTTTTTGCTGTGACTTGATGAATGGTTTTGTTGCAGGGACCAGCAGCTCTCCTCAGGAGAACTCTCACAACAACAGCTCCCACCATGGCGCCGACTCGCACGCAACTCAGAGCAAGCCTGCAGACAGGGTAAGACATTGTCGAGCATTATCGCATTCTATACCCCCAGCATTTCCTGTAGCAATGCTGTCACGCTACTATGGAACATGGTATGCGGGACATTATGTAGAAGCATCTCTTCCTATACACAGACATTTTGTCCCAACAACAGCGCATGATTGAATTTTGACATTTATGTAAGGGGCTCCTTATAGAGAGTAGATGGTCTGGCAGCCCTTGTAAAAAGATTTAATTATGTAATAGTTACGTCTCCCTGGTAGGACTGAGCACACATGACACATTGGTTTATCGGAATAATGAATACAGGCCCTCCAAGTTTAACATGGTGCAGTAAACCAATGTAGTTTATTATTTTATGTTTTGATCATTCAGAAATGAGTAGACTGAGTTGAGTGTTGTGTATTTAACAGCTTAAAGTGACAAATGTGTGGCAAAAGTTCAGATTTTCCCTCATTTCTTCACTTAGCAGCCTCAGACAGGGCAACTCACTGAGAGGACTGCATCACTGATTTAAAAGAAGCTGATAGTTTTGTAGAACGTGAATAAAAACAGAATACAATCACTGGGCGTTTGGACCGCAGGAACCATTTCATAGTTCTAGGAACTTAGCTGTAAGAACCTCCTATTTTATTGCATCTGCAACGCAGGTACCATGAACAATTATAGTTCTTAGAACTACGTTTTAGGAACTTATTTAGCTCCAACTCCAGATTAGGTACTTAAGCCGCACAGAAGGAACTATAGTGAAGTAAGTGCACGTTGATTGGTTGAACTTGGGACCCAGCATCGGCAACTGCCATTTTAAAAAGCCGTAAGCTGTATCAACAAGACGACACAAACTACAAACTAGGACTGCCACTAACGACTATTTTTCTATCGATTAATCCATCGACTAATTTTTCGATTAATCTAAAGGTTAATTTTCTCCTAAAAAAATCTAAGTAAACATTCAATGTCTGACTTTGAGGTCATTTTATAATGACAAATACAAACGTAAACAAAGACATCTGGTTTTGCAAAAGAAATCGTCAATTATGCGAGGTATGTCCGAACAAGCCAAGCGCACACGGACACACATGTACACACACACACACACACGTAACGTGACGCAAAATAAACTAAGCCCAAACAACTGGCCGAAACATTTTCTCAAAAATTTTCTTATTTAGTTGAATTTCTAAGGTAACGAGTGTTATAGGAGCAGCGTAACTTCTTTGGAGAATAGGGCAGTGCTTACATGTGTACGTAAGGAGGGGGAGCGCGGTCGAGTGAGTGTGTTATCGAATGAGCGCTGTGAGCGTACGTCTGCAGCAGCAGCAGGAGTAGGCAGAGAGTTAGTCCTCAGTTACTGGCAGTACCTAATGTATTGTGTAGGTTAAAGAGAACCTGTAATAAATGTGGAAGCTCCTCAAGACCAAGGAAAACTGTCCGTGTGTGATTCACCACTGCTGGAGAGAGCGAAAGTGGAGGAGTCATCATCTCCCCTGCTCCCGACTACAGTCCGGATTTAAGCGGAGAGAAAGCTACAGACTCTCCTGTCGCTGCCATTGCATTTTCGCAGTCTGAGACTGACGTAATGACGTAGCAAGTGCGTAGTGGTGTTGCAGGAAGACAGAGGCGTCTAAGGGACCTCATATGCTACAGTATCTCAGCAGGAAAAACAGCTTCACTATGTGTGAAAAGCTATGTGTCGACTTAAAAAATTGACGTCGACACCATCGACTATATTGACTAGTCGCGGCAGTCCTACTGCAAACCAGAGCTTGCAGTGAGATCGCCATTGTTTTGTCATTGTATCTTCTCTGAGATTGAAGGGCGTTCAGTATGAGATTCATGGTACGTTATCAACACATAGTGAAGCAGTAATGCTGTAACGTTAGCCTTCATTTGTTGTTGTTGTAAAGTTATGTTGCAAGTCACATAGAAGTGACATTAGTGTACCACCTACTGGCTAGTTTACCTAGCTTACATGGGGGGTTCCTATTTGCGGTGCGAATGCCAACGGATAAAAAGCCCTTAAAAGTTTTTAGTTCCCCAGGAACTCCTCAGAGGACAGTTCCTCTCGAAAAGCTCCTATAACTGTTTGGTCCGAAAACGCCTATTTACAAAGTGTTCCTATGCCCATGTAGCAGTATCCTTTACACAATGGTGTGTTGAACCTCGTCCCATCCTTGCTTGAGTTTAATCCAGGCACTTTGGATAAGTTTAGAGAAGCCTCACGATCACAATATTTAAAAGAAGCAGGCGGGTCTACTAGCTCAATCAACATGTGCTAAACTTGCTAAAGGCTGACCACTTTCAGCTGGACCTCTCATATGTGAATTTGGTTCCATGTTACGTTTATCAGCCTTAATACATTACACTGTGTATAAATATACATGTATTCTCCATACCATTCTGAGCCCCCAACCATGTGTTTTGTATTGTTTTACCTAATGTACAATGCTGTGAAAAAGAATTTTTATTAGCAATCTATGCAATCCTAAAGACTTTGGGTAGCATATTCACACTTAACTGCATTTCAAACCCTGCCGAGTCACATCCCTCCCTTGAAGATATCTGAAATAATACATAATCTCATAGGCTTTTTTTTTATTTCACCATTTCAGTTCCCCATATTATTTTAGTGGTTACTCACTAACTTAAATGTGCTCCCCTGTTAGTCCCATTGGTTCTTTTCTTTGCACACATTCACACAGACACCTCCGCTCTCTCACTGCACACACACCGGCTTGTCCCGTCTCTTTCTGTTTCTATATAATATAAAGAAGCTCAACAAAATAAAAGTCACATTATAGATTTCTTCATCAGTGATTGTGTTTTTGTAACAGCAGGTGAGCCATGTGTGAAAGAGTCTTCTTTGTTAACCTTGACACCAACGTTTTGCTGATCTCTGTCTCGTCTCTTTCGGCTCCAGGACCCAGCAGATGACTGGACAGAACACATCAGCTCCTCTGGGAAGAAGTACTACTACAACTGCAGAACTGAGGTCTCCCAGTGGGAGAAGCCCAAGGACCTGTTGGAAAGGTAAGCCCACTTTAAAGAAACTGTAACACATATAAACTGAAAGATTCCAACAAGATTCTCATTCTCACACAGAGGCAAACTTTATAAGATGACACAGCGTACCTGTCTAGACAGACATATTAGTTCAGAGTCTAACTGCAGAATGCATCCTGCACATCTTCACTGCTTCTTTCTGCTTAATCTGCTTCAGGGAACAACGACAGAAAGACTCAGTCAAGATGGCGGCGAACAGTTTCCCCAAGGACATGGACTACAGACAAGAGGCCTTGCAGGACAAAGCCACAGCAAGTAAATACGGCTTTATTACGAAACCTAAGCAGTGTGGTTCACATTTTTACATAGTCATCCTATGAATAATTGCTAGCTTCTGTTGATCATTCTTTGGATAAACATTGGTGATGCCCAGAAGCATTTGATTAACCACTTCATTCTACTGCACGTACTTACTTGGAGTAAAAATCAGTATTTTGTTAAGCAATGCTGTGCTCTCCTCCTCTGTTCGACTCTTCAGAGACCACATCAGGGGACCAGTCCACAGCATCCAACTCCGGCCATTCCTCCTCTTCCTCTTCTTCTCAGAGCCTGAACTCCGCTCCTGGTGCTTTAAGTTCCACCCCCTCTGCCATGTCCTCCTCCTCCTCCTCTTCCTCCTCTTCAGGGCAGGTGCCCCAGTGTGTGCAGTCTCCGTCACCAGCGCTGCTGCAGGACCCGGCCCTCCTGCATCAGCTCCTCCCAGCACTACAGGCTACGCTTCAGATGAACAACGGCAGCATGGACATGGCTAAGCTCAATGAAGGTGAGGGGACAAAATATCAAAGAAACACCGGATGACAGTAATTTCACTTCCACACACAGTAATGCTGTCTTTCATGGAGGCTTTTTCCTACTGTATCACGAGGAGTCAAGGAAGTCCTAAATTTTGATTTCCTATCGCACAGTAAATTTAGTGTAACCATTCGTGCTTTGTGTGATCACCACCAAATGTCCCCTATGACCCGTATTGGCTGGAAAATAAAACATTAAAGGTCTGCCACTAGACGTCGCACCACACCTCCCCAGTATGGACGCATGCCGACCTTCAAGGAGTTTCCTGTTCGTTGCCCATGTAGCACATCTTTCGTGTTAGAGTAATGAAGTCAGACTGTAAAATTGTGACACAGATGGAAAGTCAGGGAGGAAGTTTTTCAAAGTCAGGTCTATTGTGTTAACACAACATACCTAATTTCCTCCGTAATGGTAAGAAAGCAACGTTTCACTTCAAATAATATCAGCAAAACGTACGTTGGTCAGTGCTCACTCCATGTAACACACATCTGTGCTTCGCTTCATCGCTTAAAGCACAAGAAAACAGGTAAAACAGCATCAGAGATCTGTTTGAGCTGAATACGCTGTGAGTTAGGTCAGAAGAATGACAGAGTTTGTCACTGTGCTGGTCTTTAGTGAGGTCGTTAAAATTACAGATGTTATACAAAGCTGACGTTAGTTAACACCCTTTGCTTCTATCAAACGCTACTTGTCTTTCACTGTCACATTTGTTACACAACTCAGCCTTCCTATGCAGTCCAAATACATTAGTAAAACATGCAGAGATGCTACAGGTTAGTAATTAATGTGATGTAATTGTTATTTGCCCACATTTTTTTCATGCACAGAAGGACAGCTAACCTTCCTTCTTATGTATCATTCATGTGTAACACTAAAACAATGCCTCACATTGTTTTCGACAGAGATTGTGGGAAGTCAAAATCAAGCACTTCTCCACACTAACTGGCAACTACTGATAATCTTGATAGCTGACAACACAGAGACACCACATGTGGTACGGCCATCATTATACTATAGGCTCACAAGCCTTTTGCCATCTTAGACAAAGTTAAATGAAACAATCAGTTAGGACCCCGCAAAATTTATTAAACAATCGTTTCACAGTCATAATATTTTTGGGGAGGAAAAGTAATACTTTTATTCTGCATCTTTCTAAAAACTCAGTAGAGGTTTTTTTTTTTTTTTTTTTTAATTCTCATCAGTATGTAAATGCTATCCATATAACCTTTAAGTAACTATATCTGATATACTCAGAAGCGATTACATGTTTATAACATTTGATGTTCTTATTGAGGATTAGGGAAAAGAGCATGTTTTCCACAGAAAGTCCTGCATTAGAGGTGTATGTAGCATTATTGTTGCAAAACTAGCAAGTATGTTCAGGTCTGTCTGTAGTGTCTCTTAAGGAGCCCTCCACCCTAAAACTGTTTCAGTAGCCCAGTTTAACCTTAGCTTCTGCCACAAAAGAAATAAATTCATGGGAAGTGACGTCTTTGGTGCAGAAACCCACTGACGGATTGAATCATCTGCCAAGCAGCAAAGACTTATTGCTCCCACAGGTGACCTGGAGCTCGAAAAAGTCAAAAAGATATACGTTTACTGCTAGAGGAACTAATTTTGACTTCTGAGTCTGACAGGAGAGTCTTTGTGTGACTCATGTTTTTTTTTTTCACTTTTACAAGAAATTCTTCAAATGTGAGGACTCTGTTCTCCTTGGATTAAAAGTATCAGGTCTTGTGTGAAAGCGTTAAAGCCCTTTTTCAAAATCAGGTCATCTTTTTGTTTGGACCAATGCGGTACATTATGTTTGCACAGCTGTTGATACAGCTGACACAGTCCCTTCACACATGGTAAAAAATGTCAACATCTTTTCACACATTATCTCTGTGTTATGATTGTATTATTTATGGCTGATTCTAACCTGTGCGTTCGCTTGTAAATCATGATGAATTTCTTGCTCCTCTGTGTGAACTTGAGCTACACGTGTGCTCGCAGTCAAAGTTTCTCCAACTGTTGGCTGGTAAAATGACATTGATGTGAACCGGCTCTCACAGCTGGTGAAAAGATTAATCTTTTCTGACTTAACCATGTGTATTTCTGCTCTCACCTGTTGTGTGTCCTTGCTCATTCACCTGTGTATGTGTATGTGTGTTTGTGTGTGTGTGTGTGTGTGTACATTTCCTCTTTCCTCCCTCCAGTCTTGGCAGCTGCTGTCACCCAAGCTTCCTTGCGGTCTGTGCTTCATAAGCTCCTCACTGCTGGACCTGCTTTCAACGTCACTGCTCTGCTCTCAGCTGCTCAGCACTCCAACCAAGGTATGGCCTCCTCGCTGTTTCCCCCCATCTGCTACATGAACACATTTCTTGTTTCTTTCAAAGGATCTTTCTCTCTGCCCTCACAGATCAGTTTAATAAATCCAGGGTGAGAACCACTTTGCTGTCACGGCCCTTAAGCAAAATAATTTCACCTTGTAATGCAGTTTAACTGTATATTTCACTTAAGAGGTTTTTTAGATTTATATATATGGGAAAAAACGGTAGAAAGGGTCAACACAAGTTGAACTTGACCTAACATATGACTGTAACCTTTTAATTTGCTCCTTGTCAGACTATTTGCTGCCTTGCTGCTAAGCAGAGTTCTCTGCTCTGCATAGTGACACGCTTTTACGTTTTCATGATGACTTGAACTGCTGATGTCGAAGCATGTTCTCGATGTTCTTTAAGGCTTACATTCTGTGTAAGACAATTGCATCAAAAGCTAAAATTTGTCATGCAATGATCCGCTTGTCCTCCAAACTAACTCTCTGACTTTCTGTTTCAGCCCAGCACGCCAGTCAGTCGCCCGTCTCTCTGACGTCGGATGCATCATCACCGCGGCCGTACGTGTCACCACGGAACGGCACACCACAGACCAACCAGAAATCCCTTCTGGGCGTGCACCCTGGCAGCATCACAGTCTCACAAACAAGGGTGAGTCGCATGACCCAAAGTCCAAAAAAAAAAGTCCAATTCTATGATTAGAGCAGTACTCTCCCTTTGCTTGTGACTCACGCAATCTCTCCCTCTCCTCTCCGCTTTTTTTTTACCACTGCACTCGTCCGCTACATCCTCTCTGCCGTCTGGTCTTCTCCTCAGGGCAATATGTCTTCAGGTAAACAAGGATCAGTCCCCCTGTCCCAGACCACAGAGAAGCGTCCAGAGGACCCACGGACTCTCCAGCAGAGAAGGTAGAACCGATCAGAAATCATTTCATCACGCTATTTTGCTGTCATGATGGATTGCGTGGAGGTTAAAGCAGCCAAAAAGAAAAACAAGAAGGCCTTCCATAGCTAAACGAACAGTGCAATTGAATCACAAAAACACATTTTACAAACTTTAACAGTGTCCCAAACAGTTTCACAGCAGACATTTCTTTGGTACAGTGTAGTTCCAAAGAAGGCTGTGTACGGCGAGGTCTGTTTATCATCGGGAGTATTGTTGTCTGTAAAAAGCAGGAAGGAAAGTAATTTATTGCTGCATTTATCCAATGTGGAGACATACCATTGAATAAATGTGTATCCGTTTTGCAGGAACAGCACTTTCTTTATTTCTAATCATGCAGTTACATGGACTACAAGTATGTTACCTTGTTTGACATACAAGTACAGGATCTCACTTAGAATCATCATGAAAGTTAAGTGCTAAAATCCTTTGAGCTAGGTGAAGCAGTGTTTTTTGTGGAGATATAAATAATTGTGGAATAATGTGTTATTAATACGCAGTATCTCTAATGTGCTAAAACGTCGGCATTTCACTGGTAAGGAAACTGCAGTTAGATTTTATGACAGTCTTCAGGCATTTAATCATTTGTCTTGCACCTCCAGCCAGGAGATTCTGTGCACGGGATCAAACATATCCGGTGCTGCGTTGCCCCACGTCCCCTCCAGCAGCGCCAGCCAAACCCAGGCCGACACCCCCAGCTCCTTCACCCCGACCCTGGCAGCTCATTTCGATGAGAACCTCATCAGACATATCCAAGGATGGCCTTCAGAGAACACTGAGAAACAGGTACTGTCCTCCACAGAGATGTTTGCATGTTACAGAACTGCTTACCACTGGTCTTAAGAGCCGTGGCATCATTACTGAGCTGCAGAATCTGAATCTGAGGGCCTTTTCACACCTCATAGTCCGCTTGTAATCCGCTTCCCGGTGCGCACCAGATGTAAAAATGATTAGTTGGTAGTGTTTTTTTTCTTTTCCAGCTGGTCTTGTCTCCCTATTTATAAACTCTGGTCCGAATCAGTTGGTGATGTGCTGAAGTGAACCAAAATTCAGCTGCACTTTATTCATTGGCTCAAAAAAGTTATGAAAAAAAAAAATTCACTCATTGGTCAGAAGTGTCTGAGTTGGGAACAATATTGTAGATCCTGAACTGCTCTCTGGTTGGTCAGAATTTCCGTGTGGGCAAACTTTGGAAATGTGAACAGAGAGGCGAGCAGACATCACACCCACCACGAGTAATTTATTAACGGAGAGGCAACTGTGGGGGTTGATTTTGGTGTTGGTCATCAGATATTACATTGTTGGTATTCTCCACATTTGTCTGCGGTTACTCATGCTAGCATGTTGTTGTTGTAACAAGGGAAATGCTCCCTCATACAGTAATGCACATAGCTGCCTATGGGAGCTGGGTTGGTCCAAAAATATGCAGTGCTTTCTGCAGTAAGCGTAGACCGAGGTCAGATCACGTTCTCGCTACGAACGAACCACACCAGAGTTCAGCTGAGGAAATGGGGAAACACACTCAAGTTCTGTTTAATTGAACTAATTAAGGCTAGTGTGAAAACGCTGAAAAGATCCACTTACTCTGCTTCCAATCTTTTCAGAAGTATCATGATGCAATAAACCTCTGTTTTCAGAGGAATGCCATTAGATGTGGTAGAAAGCTTTAGAAATTCAAAGTAAGCTTTTCTAGTGATGATAATCTTTCTCTCAAACATCAGTATCAAGGTCAAGAAAACACCTTCAGAAAATCTGAATTGCATTTAGTTCACAATCAGAGGATCAGGAGGTTCATGTTGCCCCTTGTTGAAGTATGTGAGTGTTCGTCATTAAAATCTATAGCTGTGACTTCACGATAAGCCTCCTTCTCTTACCAATAGGCGGCTCGGTTGCGGGAGGACATCCACAACATGGGCAGTTTGTACATGTCTGAGCTCTGCACGGAGATGAAAAACCTGCGCTCCTTGGTCAGAGTGTGTGAAATCCAGGCCACGCTGAGGGAACAGAGGTGAGGAGAAGATTGCACTCACACACAGATGCACTTGAAACTGATATGGACGTTCACATCACGCATAATATACTTTTTACAGAATCCTGTTTCTGAGGCAGCAGAGCAAAGAGCTGGACAAGCTGAAGAACCAGAACTCCTACATGGTGTGAGGAGCAGAAAGGACTGGGATGGATGGATTAACATGATGGTTAAAAAAAGAGGAATAGACATGGACAGCGAGCTGCCACAAACTGTTTATTCTCTTTATTAGAGCAACTGACAAATGCTGTTAGAAGACGATTAGACAGCACCTGACAAGGTGACGCTCCATCATCCTGAACATGTCTTTTTTTTTTTCCTTTTTTTAAAAAAAAAAATAGTTTTTCCAGTGTCCACCAAATGAATTCTCGCTGAAAGGTGATAATCTCGGTTCACCGAGTCGGACACTTTAACCAGTGGACATAGAGGACCTGAGGCTCTTTTCAGACAGCACCTTTTCGGACTGTGAACCTTGGATTGTGTGTGTTGTATTGGGTTAACTTGTTTTCTGGTGTGTTTTTGATGTGTAGTGGTCAGAAAAAATGATACAGTTCATTCTTGAGAAATTCAACTAAAACAGAAACCATCTCATAATAATTGGTGTGACGCCTGAGGAGGGCGTTGAACGAACTTGTTCGCCTCCTCCAGTCTTCTGCAATGGACTTCGTCATGCATTGAAATGTATGGATTCAGTGGCAGTGATGTTACTAATGTTATTTTTTATCCACTATTCTTGTCAGTGATTTTTTGCCATCCCAGTGTGCCTGCGAGCTGGTTGGTTTCACACTTCATGAGATTAACGAAAAGACTTCTGGCCAACTTCTGAAAATACTTCAATGTGATTCACTTTTTTTTTTTTGTTCCCAGGTGATGGGAATGTGTGTTATGGTCCCAGTGGTTTAGATTCACTGGTTATGGCTGGTTTTGTCACACACACTCCAGATGTTTCAAAGCCATTTTGAAAAAAGCCTGCATTATTGGACCTAGGTTGGCTGCTAGTATGTAAGAGGTTATATTCATTTGTAGACCTGCTGGCCGTTTTCGTCTCCCTTCTTTTTGTTTTCTTTCTTCTTCTTCTTTTTTTGACAATTGTCAACCTTTTTTTCCCTCCCAAGTCTGATTTGGGAAATATTTCATTCCTTTTGTTCAGCTCAGCAAGAGATAAAGGAAAAGTGACTGAACCTACAGTCACACAAAGCTAAATTATTGTTGCACATGATGGATTACGTCCTTGTGGTCATAGTAAAAGATCAATGGAAAGACTATTTTTTCAAAAACAGAAACCCATAGTTTGTTTTATTTTTTTTTTTCCTGTTCAGCTGTCGTGGCTGCAGCCCTTATATCAACTGTTTCCAGCCAGATTTGGCTGTTTTTTCAGAGGGTTCATTCATGACGAGAGGGTATACTTTTTACAGTGACATTACAATAAACTGCAGTTGTACACTTCTTCACCCATAGAGCGACTTCCTTTGTCTCTCAGCTGTTTCTTTTCCTTGTCCTTGAGTAGTTTCCACCACATCTGATGTGCACACGTTTTCTGGCGGGGGGAGGGGGGGGGGGCTTTGTATTCCATAAAATATGAAAATAAAATATTACACCACACCTCTTGCTTGATGACTTTTACTTACTGCTCAGCTGTGCCAGATGTTGATTAAGGTCATGTGTGCTGTACACCTTGAGTGAATTTTCTGCTAAATTATGCATTTTGTAATTTTGCTCAATTAAAAATGAGAAATCGAGCAGCTGGAGGAAGGTTTGGCTTTAGGAAATGTACTATGCAGCGGGATCAGACTGGCACTTTGTTAATAACTTGTCAGCTGCACGTGTCACGCTCTGCATTGGTTTAGAGTGACTTATGATCAGACACTGGAGAATACATAAATATTCAGTGTTTGTTGATGTGTCCGAGGCAGCACAGCTTCATGTTTGGCCACAAGATGGTGATAATGAGCTATTTTCTCCTCAATCTGGTTCTGCTTATGTGTGCAGTTTTGCTCTATCAGATTAAAAACCCATTACTGTACGTGTCACATTTAAAATGTAGCTGAAACCCAAGCAGAAGGCTGGATAAAATCAGAATCGATTTGACTTGTGTTATGATTCCAGGCTTAAAGCAATTCACAGAAAAAGGCTCCTACGTGGTACATGATAATAACACAACTGCTGATGTAAAAGACACAAGCACGATAAAAACTGATGAAAACAGCGAGTTTAATATGTCACTATTTCTCCTGAGTTGTGTATCTAGGTTGGCATTGAACTCGACCTTTGAGATTAAACACTTCAGCAGCTTTTCATGCTTGCACAGCTCTGCAGTGAGCTTGTGAACCTTCTGCTGTAAATCAGCTCACACACTCTTGGCAAACTGTTTCAGAAGAGTCGCACTTACAGGACTTCGCTGTGCTGTTTAAAATATATTCAGAGACGAAAGACTCTCTCAACATGCAGCCCGCATGTGGCCATAAAGCTTCCCATCTGGCCCACGAAGAATATTAGGGATTAAAGGGACAGTTCACCCGAAAATGAAAATTCAGTCATTAGCTACTCACCCTCATGCCGATAAAAGGTCAGGTGGAGTTTTTTAGAGATTCACACAGAAAAGGGGTTACGGTCATCTCCTAAACAATCGCAGTGAATGGTGACCAGGATTCACTGCACCTTTAAGAGGCTGACCAGTGATAGAGGCCCAGTCCTTCCTTAGAGTTATTGTTGATTAACTTGCCAACTCCTGGCAACAAGATAAAAAAATTAATTTGTTTAAGCCTTCTACAGAGTCGAATTATTCTCCAATTCTTACCTCTCTTCTCTGCTGATCCACCATCAACACGCTCAGCTCTCAGCCCATTCAGTGGAGCTAAAAGCATCTGACTTGCTGCCAGCCGGGCTATCGGAGGTATCTGAGGAGTTGTTGAATAATCACTATCAGTACTAAAACTGATTATATTTTTATTTGCTTCCTTGGATCCTAAAGAGGAGTTTATTTGTTGAATTAAGCACTCACTGTCTTTATGGTGTAGATTTGTATCTAGTTCGGTATGGATTTTCCCATGTTTTTATGAGTCACACAGATAGAGGCTAAAAAAGTAAATTAACCATGTAGGAAAGTTAAAATATTAAACAATAAAAGGCTGATTGGGCCTAGGAAATATATATATATATATACATATATATCCAAGTATAACAAAATTTTAAACACCTCCATCATATTGGATTACCTGCAGAATTCTCCAAGACGGATTTCTCAAAACTATCTGCAAAAATTATCTGCACGGCACAATTACCACTAGATACAAGAGAGAAAATGTTTTTGTAATTTCTTCTAAACTGACCTCTTAATCTCTTTTTAATATCATTTGGAGACTTTAAACAGCCTCCCCACAGATGCCTTGTTTTAAAATTACCCCTGTATTTGCATATAAATTCAGTCTTTCAACGTAAAAGCATGCACACTGATGAACTTTTCCCTTCCTTTTCAGTTTCAATGTAATGCAAGAATGAGCATGAGCAAAGTGTCAGCATTACTTTGAATATTCTTATTTTTACCGACTCAGTAGTTGAGATTCAATCTTACTTTGTTGCTTTACTGCAGAGAAAGTTTAGT